>JAHTLZ010003295.1:4089-23859 GCA_023846285.1 Phrynocephalus versicolor | reverse complement strand
GACCTTCAATCCTTGGAGCACACCTTTTCCCCACTCGGCCAAGGGTGGCGGTGGTGGGGGATGTTAGGTGCTCTCCGTTGGAAGATGCACTTCTCTAAGCGCTCTGCTTCAAAGGGACTGAATGGCAGGAGCCGCCAACTCCCCCCCCCCCGCGCCCGCGGGAGAAGGGGGGGATGGGGGGGGGTGCACACACACACACACAGTTTGCATCCTGTTTCCCAACCACAGGCACCGACACGATTTGAACACCCCAGGAGGGGAGAGCCGAGCCGCTCGTGGCCCTTGTCTCTCTGCCTGTGACTAACCGGGGTGGAGGAGCAGCGGGTGGGCCCTTGCCCTCTCTGGCGACCCACTCACCCAGCCACGGACTCTGGGGCCTCTTCCACAGGGGGGTCTCCTGGGCCTCGTCCATGGACGGGTCCTCGTCTCTCTCTATCCTGCAGATCAGCTTGGGCTTGGCAGAGAGGCAGCCTGTCGCAGGGAGAGAGGAAGCCGGCCTAAAGTCACCCACCTTGTGCCCATCCAACTACAGACACTGCATGGTGTGTGTGTGTGTGTGTGTGTGTGTGTGTGTGTGTGTGTGTGTGTGGAGCATGAGCACCCTGCCTGCGAGAACCCTCCCAAGGGAGGTCCCAGATCTCCTCCAAATTCAGCAGCTGAGCAGGGCTTGCTTGGGGCTTCTCTTCTGGAACCTCAAAGCTCCCCCCACCTTGGTTCTCTGTTCTCTGCCCCCCCCTCCTCTGTCCTGTCAGCCAGAGAGCCATGTGGTTGAGGGAGGTCCTGCTCCAAGCCCCACACTCCCCAAATGCTTCTAGACAAGCTGCGTGTGGGGAGGAGGGGGACATGAGAGGCAGGCCCTCCAAAAGAGCCCATCCTCCTTTCAGCGGCTGCCTCTCTGGAGACTGAGCAAGGCGACCAGACGATTGTTGGTGCCACCTTATCCAGGTCGAAGGAAGGGCTCCCGGCAGCCCCCACTCCCCAAATCCCCAACCCCCGCAAAGCCCTTGGCCCCAGCCACGGGATGACGCCAGGCCCTTACCCAAGGAGGCCACGGCCTCGTAGTTCTCCACCATCACCGCCCGGTAGAGGTCCTTCTGCCATTCCGCCAGGTCCGTCCACTCTCCCCGCGTAAAATAGACCGCCACGTCCTCAAACATCACCTGTGGAGACAAGGAAGCCAGGCGGTAGGACACGGCCTCTTCCTGGCCCCTCCGAAGACTCAGGGGCACCTCAGCCGGCCCACCCTCCTGGCGATGGGGGAAGAGCCCGCTGCCTCCCCCTTGAGCAGGAACAACCAGCCAGAGGGGACAGAGCCAGGGCAAAGGGTATAGAATTATACTCTCCCCCAAGCCGCTTAGAGTTCGTTTGAAGATAAGCGGGATATAAATGCAAAAATAAATAAATAAAATAAATAAAATCCCCCTGCGAACACAGCTCCTGCCAGGGCCCAAGGGGTGCACTGGGGAGATGGCCTGAGGGCCCACCGGCTGGCCCGAGAGGAAGGCACATGTGCCCCGTGGCAGAGACGTGGCCTCCCTGTGGAGCAGAGCCAAGGAAACCTCGGGGTCCTTCCCAGCTGGAGAAAAGGACAGAGGCTTCTCTCGGCCCTGGATGTCTGGACATGGTTCCCAACCCTTGGGCAACCCAGGAGTCATCCTTGGACTACAACTCCCAGGAGCCACCAGCAGTGCTGGCCAAGAACACGTGGGCCACCTGAGGTTGGGAATCCCTGGAATAAAGGATGAACTGAAGGACCGAGACCCACAGCAGTGCCCTGTTGAGAAACGGAAGTCTTTTGGCCCTCAAGGCTCTGCTTTTCTCCCCGTGATCTCAGGCTTGAACCTAATTTACACGTTAAGTTACTTTTTCAGAATACAGCTCTCACGATCTCCTGACCTCCGTCATCTCTGCCCAGGATTGAAGGATTTCATGATTCATAATCCATCAATATAATTTTCTCAGGCTCCGATTTTTCCCTGTTCCGCAAATTTCCCTGCATGACTCTTAAACACAGTGAATGATGGGGTGTTTCTTGAATTACACAGACTGGGGTTTGCTCTGAGCCAGGATGACGGAATTAGGGTCCCAAATGACCGAAGGGTCACAATCCTGCTCACAGGCAAACCTGGGTAAGCAGCCTTTGTTTAGCTCAGGTCTAGGCAAATAGGAACGCTTGGCAGGTGCTGGGTGGCGGTGGCAGTGGGTTCCTCACCTGGGAAAGGAGGGGATGGATCAGGGAAAGCCAACCCTTAGCAAAAGAGGACCAGGCCTCGGCCAGGATCTACAGAGCACTGCAAAACAAGCAAGACACTCTCCAACCCCGTCAACCCACTCAATGACGCCAATACCTGGTGGATGAGGGGAATGCTGTGGATGTTGTTTATCTTGATTTCAGTAAGGCCTTCCATAAGGTTCCCCATGACATACTTGCAAAGAAGTTAGTAGACTGTGGGATAGATAATGCTACCGTTAGGTGGATTTGTAATTGGTTGACTGATCGTACGCAAAGGGTGATCGTAAATGACTTCTCCTCAGCATGGAGAGAGGTGACCAGTGGGGTGCCCCGGGGTTCTGTCCAGTGCTATTCAACAACTTCATTAATGACTCGAACAAAGGGATACAGAGGAGACTGATTAAATTTGCAGATGATACCCAACTGGGAGGGGTGGCTAATTCCCTAGAGCAGTGGTGGCGAACCTTCGGCACTCCAGATGTTTTGGACCACAACTCCCAGAATTCCGAGCCTAGATTGCCAGTGACAAAGGACTGTGGGAGTTGTGGTCCAAAACATCTGGAGTTCCAAAGGTTTGCCACCACTGCCAGGGGCGTATCTAGGGGGGGAAGAAGGGTACATCTGCCCCGGATGCAGTAATCGGGGGGGCACCTGGAGGGGGAGGAGGAGGAGGAGGAGGGGCTCCTCTGTCACTTTTGCTGTTTGGCTGTGATAGCTAGGCCAGCAGGTCTCACCTGATGGTGGTACATGCACCGTGTCTGTGTGCGTGTTGTGGGTGGGGGAAATAGGAGGTAGGGTCAGCGTGAAGAATTAGTTCAGGTGGAACACAGGGTTTTCTAAGAAATAGTAAGAATTGGCCCTGCTTGAGTCTTCATGTCCACTGCAGTGGCTGAACTGCAACTTTTAATATCTCGTGTCTTTGTGGTTTTAGAGCGAGCAGGAGTGGTGCAGACAAATTGGTTAAACTGCAGTCAAAACTCTGCTCACAACCTGAGTTCAACCCCAACGAGCTCAGGTAACCGGCTCAAGGTTGACTCAGCCTTCCAACCTGTCAAGGTCTGCAAATTGAATACTCAGCTTGCTAGGGAAGGGGTAGCAAAGTGTAGCTCCCATAACTAAATTGTGAATGGCCCAGAGAGAGCCTTAAGCACGACAGGGCAGGATATAAGAAGCACACTTTGCTTTTGTGTGTTTAAGTAGCCCTCCCAGTAATATTCAGGGTTAATATTACTATTATCACAATTAGTATCATCACTTTTTCCAAGCAGCAACAGAATAGCTTGGTTCTGTGCTACTGCAACATTTTATGTCCTTAAAAAATGATAATTATAGTAATGGCATTAATATCTGAATGTGTGTTAATATCTTGCAGCAGCAACAAAGGAAGCCCTGTGACACTCGAAAGACGAACGGGCTTCTCTCACCCTTCCTTAGCTGGAGCAAGAGCTCTTAGCCTATAAAACCCACCCAGCATAATTACATTTCCAAGGCTGATCCATCATCTAAATTAAAGACATTAGATACCATCTATGAAGGCGGTCATAATCGTTTTCCCTCCAGTCTGCAGAAAAAAGGAATATTATATATCTGGAGGAAATGGCTGCAGCCCTCCATCCATAATCTCTCCTTGATCTCCCTGTACAGAATCTTCTATAATTAAAACTCCTCCATTTTGTCCAGCCGACATCACACAACCCACAGCTTGTCTTCTGCGTTTCCACTTTGCTCTTCTGCTGGGGGGTGGGTGGGGGCTGGGGGATCCTAAACTCTGGTGTATTGGGATCCTGATACTGTACTCTGGTGCTGCAACTGCTCAAGATGGCAGAAGCAATAGCACTGCAAATGTCTATTTTAAAAAAATCTATAAAATGTATATCCTCACACAATGTGTCCTTTCCTTAGAAGGCATAATTACCGAATCTGCCATTTCAATTAACCCACTTGCTGCGGCTTAAGAGGACAGCCAGGTGGTTGATGTGCTTAATTTTAATGGATCTCTGCCCCAGATTTTGAAGGACGGCTAGAATGCAGATATAAGTAGCCCACTTGGCTGTCTTGATCATGTGCCAAAGATATGTTTTAAATCTCTCTGTTGAAGATGAAGGCCAAAACAAAACAAAACCAAAAAATAAAAATAATAATAAAAAAATAAACGCCCAGTCCACTGGTGTGTGTGTGTGTGTGTGTGTGTGTGTGTCCCTTTCTGCCCATAACACCATAAGCTGCACAGTCTTGCACTCAGAGCACCCTGCTCTCTCCCGTTAACACGGCCGGTTAGACATTTTGCAGAAGGCATGCTGGCAGACGTGAGGGGCTGTGTTTCGTTGCAAAGTGTGTGGCCCGAGAGGGGGTTGCATCTTTTAGAAACACCCCTTTCACCTCAGAAAAGATCAGCATTTGAGGCTAAGAACACCTTCAGGATTGGACCTTGGCCTTCTCCCCCATGGGTCCACTGCTTACATGACAAGGTGCATTTTAATAAATGGGAGGAAGTCTGCAGACATAACCCTCTTCTTCCGTGCACAGCAATAGACCTAACAGAGCCCCAAATTCAGCCCTGCGTTCAACTGGATTTTTTGCAGTCTCGCATGCTGCTTCTAGTAGGTGTGCCCTGGAGGGGCCTTTCTGGGCTGGGGTGACTGTCAATTACTAACAGCACTCCTGCCTCTGAATTCAAAGACAGGCTGCCTCGCAGCTCTGAGCCTTTGCCCTCCTCCTCTGTATTGTCTGCTGAAAGCAGTTTGTCTGTGGAGGCTTTTGCCACACTTGTCCACAGCTTGCTGTTGAATCTGTTCAACTGGAAGTGCTGAGTTGTTTTTATTCTTCCTCTTACCAAAGTCTCAGAGGGAGTTCGTGTCTCAAGGGTGAGGATGTAAATGGGAGATCATGAGAATGGAACAATGTGGGGAACATGAAGCTATTCGGCACCCCAAATCCCTTCATTTCTGTTGCTCAGCTCGAGGAATTCAACCCCAAAATCCAACACTCGGTCACGCCTCCCACCTCCCGTGTAGCACGGCTCTTGCACTGGACGTGCACGGGGCCAGTTCCACAGTCTCAGTGGCACACTCTCCACACACTCTTGGCCTCGGCAGTCAGAGTTTGGCAAGGTTGCCTTCTCAGATGGCAATGACCAGATTCTGGGAGGTGTCATGCAAAAAAAGAGGGAAGGGGGGACATTGCCAGATTCGGGGAAGGTGGTGGTGGACAGCAAAAGTGCCCGATAGACGAGAGAGCTTGGGGCGACTCCATTCAGATCCCCACTTGGCCACGAAACAGGCCGGTGTTCCAAAGAAAGTAACTTTTCAAAACTCTGGGGACAAATGCACCAGGGAAGCAACCCACAACAACACTGCCACCCAGGGAAGTGCCAGGACGACCACTGGGCAACCTGTCCAAGATAGCTTCAGACTTCGTCTGTACATCCACATTTCAAATGCTTCCAGCATAATTCATCTAAGGGTCCAAGTTTCAACACCATAGAGAAGTATACTAAACTCATAGAAGTAGAGTATTCGAGTAAGAGATCTGATGGCTAAGTCTCAGTTTGTCAGGACTTTCCTCATTTTCTGGAATGAATTTATAGCTTGTCCAATTCTACAATGGATTTCACCTGAAGAATCCCAGTTATATTTGACAAAGCATCCCTACTGTTTATAAGATGATACTCTCTTGATTAAGGGGCGCAGTGGCTTAGCGGGCTAGAGCACTGAAAACTGTCAGCTACAAAGTTGGCAGCTCAGCGGTTCGAATCCCGGGTGCCACGCAGCGGAGTGAGCTCCCGCTGTTAACCCCAGCTCCTGCCAACCTAGCAGTATGAAAGCATGTAAATACAGGCAGATAAATAGGTACTGCCGTAAAAAGCGGGAAGGTAAAACTGTTTCCTTGCAGCCATGCCGGCCACGTGGCCACGGACTTGCACAACACTGGCTCTTCAGCTTGAATACTGAGATGAGCACCACCCCTAGAGTTGGACATGACTAGCACGTATGTGTCGGGGGAACCTTTACCCTTATCTTACTCTCTTGATTATATCACTGTCAGTCTTGAGAAGGTTCTGCGTACCATTTTGTTTTTTACTGGTAACCATCTTCTTCACGTTAAGTCGCAATCCCATGGCACTGCTTTCTGCAGCAACAGAATCCAATAATCCTTGCAAATCTGCCAGACTACTTGCAAGCAGGACAGTGCTGTCAATGCATCTAATAATGCTATTAACAAGAACTCTGTTCACCTTCACACCTTGGTTCTTTCCTTCAAGAGCATCCCCGAAAATTGTTTCGTTAATAGATATTAAAAAGTAGAGGTAAGAGAATGCAGTCTTGATGAAGACCTTTTGTAATTGACATCTCTTCTGATATTTGACCATCTGTCCCAGTGGTTCTCAACCTGTGGGTCCCCAGATGTTCCTGAACTGCAACTCCCAGAAATCCTGGCCAGCTCAGCTAGTGATGAAGAAGACTTCTGGGAGTTGCAGTCCAGGAACGTCTGGGGACCCACAGGTTGAGAACCACTGATCTATCTGGACACCAGCACGCTGATTCCAATACAATTTCCTAATCTGATATCAAGATTGTCCAAGCCCAGTTCTTTAAGAATATTAATAATAATATTAATAATCATGTTTAACTGAGTCAAATGCTTTTTCTTAATGAATGAAGCAAAAGAATTTGACATTAACATTAAGACATCGCTGAACTAGTATCTGAAGACTACATAATGCCTCCTGCATTCCAGATCCATTCCTGAATCCTAACTGGGTATTTCCAATGCTCTCTCCACACTTTCTGTATACAGTATTCTTAAATGCAGGACTTTTAAAAATAACTTCACGATGTGACTCATCAAACTGATTGTCCAGTATTCATTACTACTTTTTGCATTTGGTTTCTTTGGGAGTGGTATAAAAGCGGATTTGAGCCAGTCCCGTAGGATGGATGGTTCCACTTCTATAGATGCCGTTATATAAATCAACCAGAAGGGAAAGGAGGGGGCATTGTTCCTCCTTAAGTAATATCAAAACTTCTATACCGTATATATTTTCATCAGGGCCTGGGGCTCTGCCACACATTGATAATTTAATGGCATCTTCTACCTCTTCCCTCACGATATCCAGGGCCGGCGCGTCCATTAAGGTGAACTAGGCAGTTGCCTAGGGCCCCAAATGGAAAGAGGGCGCTGGACAGCCTGACATCCCCCCCCCCGCCGCTGCTGGCCACCACCGTCCGTCGCCGTCTGCCCCAAAGACCTTCCTCTTCAGGCAAGCTTTCCCCGAATGAGGGACTACCTATTATGTGACTTTTATATGGATTACCATACATGACTGCAGTGACTGATGTCATAAAAACACTAGTGTTTTCCAGGTTGCTTTTCACCCCTCATAACGGGTTATTCTTTTCTTCTTGCCTGCTCCTTGTAGCTCTGCTGTTACCTTTGAATGCTCCAAGATGCCTCTTCAAGCTCCCTGTTCTTAACTTGAGTATGTCTTCAATGTTCTGGACTGCATATTGTCCCTCATTACTGTAAGCCACCTGGGGCCCTTTTCCAAGGAGATCAGTAGGGTAAAAATATTCAAAATAAATAAATTTCCCATAAATGCTGTTAAAGCTGGGAGGGACACATTCACACACATGAAACCATCCCGAGGAGAACATCAGGAGAGACTCCCTTGTTTCCGTCACCCTGTTGCCCATCCTGGGACCTTCCTTTGGGCAGGAATGGTTGCTGGGATCTCTCTCTCTCTCTCTCTCTCTCACACACACACACACACACACACACCTTCCTCATAAAACTGCTGGACTGCTCAGTGGCATCTGGCCAGGGTTGGGAGTTCGATTCCACCCTGGGCCTCCTTGACAGGGTCTGGACTCGATGGACCAGGGGGTCCCTTCCAGCCCTGGTGAGACCCGAGGCCTAGTGGATGGAGAGCATCCTCACGGGGGATGCGCTGGTGGTGCAAAGCGCCCCACGACCATTCCCCGAGCACCCTCATCGTTCCCCCATCAGGGGACCAAAGCCCCACACCCTTCGCGGACACCCTCCTGGCTACTACTTGCCGAGCAACGGTGGAGCTGCCATGGGCCTGGGGAGAACAGCCCCCCCCAAAAGGGAACCCTACACTTTCCCTTCAGCCCGCAGCAGACCTGGGGGGGGGCAGCTCATTTCTTGACACTCCAGTCGCTTGGACTCCCCCCTCCCTCCCGTCCAAGCTGGACAGTGGGAGAGAAAAAAAAACAGCGTGCTACATCTTTTGGACTACAACTCCCAGAATACTGCAGGCACCGGTACCCAAAACACCCACCTGCTCCCCTCTGCTCTTCTTCCTCGGAATTCCGCGCCCCCCTCCCCGCGGGAAACAGGCCAATGGCTTGAATGAATCTTTCCCAGGAGTGAGGAGAGCCCCCCCCTACAGCCCCCCTCCTCGCCTGCGGAACGGTGGGCCACTTAACAGAGGGCTTCAACACCCCCCTTCACCTTCCCAGTCCCAGGCACCCCCACCCCCTGAATGGTGGTGGGGGGGCATGGCGGCTTCTCCCCCAGGCTCTCACCTCGAGAGCCCCCCCCCAAAAAAAGCCCCTCCGGTCCTCCCTTCCTCTTCGGTGCGCCAGGGAGGAGGAGAGACGGTGCTCTGCCGGGCGCTCTGCACGTGCCCAGAGGCACTCTGCTCGCGGCGCGTCAGAACGGAGGAAATCCCTCCCGGGCCAAGGCGGAAAGGGGGGGGGCTCTCGGGAAACCCCCCACCCCCCCCCCCACTATTCTCCAGCGGGAGGAGGAGGAGGAGCCCCCTCCCCCCCATCCAGGAGCAGCCACCCCCCCTTCTTCTTCTTCTTCTTCTTACCTGGACAGGGAGCCCCGCGGCCATCTCGGCCCAGCACCCGGGGGGGGGCACGCGCAGGCGGAACAAAAGGCAGGGCTGGGGGGCGGCGGGGGATCAGGATCGGGGCCCCTCCCTCCCTCCCTCCCTCCCAGGCAGGAGGAGCCCAGCGGAGCCGAGCTGGCGAGCCGGGGGGAGGAGGAGGCTGCCTTGAGGCGCGCTCCCGCTTCCCCCCTCCCCACCCCACCCCGCTCCGCGCGCTCCCGCCCTCCCCAGGAACGATGCATTCGGGGAAATGGAGTCCAGGCGGGGAAACGGAGCGCGCCGCCCCCTCCTTCCTCCAAGCCCGCGGGCTTCTCCTGCCTCTGCCGGTGGACTACAACTCCCATGCTGCCTGGAAAGCGGGGGGTGGGGAATCCGGAGTTGTAGTCCAAAGAAAACCCCACCACCACCACCCCTCTTCAAGCCTGATGCGGGTGGGGGGGGGATCCCGGCCTGCCACAGGATGCAGGCGGTGGTTGTTGCTCCCCCCACCTCTTTTCCGCGTTGGGGACTACAACTCCCAGCACCCCCGAGGGAGGGGAGCGACGGGGTGGGGGGTGGGGGGTCATCGTTCGGGGCGTTCCTCTTGCAAAAAGTTTTCGGCGCAGCTGCCGCTTTGCTTTATCCCGGGCAGGCTGTCGCTCTCTTTGGGGCCGCCCAGGGTTGTTGTTGTTTTTCTTTGGGGGGGGTTGCTGGTTTTGCTTCCAGGCGCTAAACCTCCCCCCCCGTGCGTCCCGACGACCCCCGAGCTCTGCCGCCTTGCGCGCAACCCCACCCCACCCCACCCCACTCCACCCCCTTGTCCCCTGGAGGAGCTCCATTTGGGGTTGGGGGTTGGGGGGGGTCCCTGGAGCGTGAATTGGCGGTAGGAGCATCCGCCGCCTTCGGTAGGCAGATGATGATGCAGCAAAGGCGGGCGGAAAGGGGGGGGGGGGAAGAAGGCTCTGGAACGACTCGTCCCAAGAAGAGTCCAGGAGGAAAGAGAAACGCGTGGGTTGCGCCTCCAGGCCGAGAAGATGATGATGGACATATGGGCTCGTCTGCGTTAATATGTCAACAAAAGAAGGGAATGGAGACAGTGGCCGTCACTTCACGAGGCTCCTCGCTTCGGAGCGTCATTGCCTTCGCTTTGAATTCGAAGGCGATCACGTGGTCTCCCTTCGCCCCCACCCCTTTTTCTATGTACTCACGCGGGCAGCTTTTCCGTGCGAATCGAGAATGACCTCACGAGCTCCATTCGCATCCAAACACTCGTGTTCTTTGCCCGTTTCCCGCGATCTTCGCTTTTTAAAAAAAAAAAAAAAAAAAAAAAGGTGTATCGATGCATCGATGCTTGGCTGTCAGTTACGGCGAAGCGCTGTAAATGTGTGACTCTTTGCTTCATAATTATTATTTATATTATAATTTCCATTGGCGGCCTCCTAAAACTGCTGTTCCCCATCATGGTCACTAGGTGGGCCATCGCACAACGATTGTACTTCCTCTTTCAAAGGTCCTCCAGGACACTGGAGTAACCCCCTCCTTACTCCCTAGAGTATACACCAAGCCTCTTCCGCCTTCTTCCTGCCATTCTCCCGGCATCATGCCTCCTTCGCGTTCTTCAGCCCGCCTGCAGAAACTCCATAGGTATAGTCCATACATTATTGCTGTGTTGCACAATGTCAATACTTTGTTAAGCACTGTGGCTTTGTTATTTCTGAGAAAGGGGAGACGAGTTTTCCGACGCCGAGTGCTTTTTGGCGAGGCGTTGAGGGCATGCAACGCTTTGATATGGGTTACTTCGGCTTGGATAAAAAGCTCGCCTCGAGAGAAGCTTTTCTGGTGTTACCCAGGACGTTCTCAGTGGTTTCACGACACGGTTCTTCAGCTTTGGGACGATCGCCAGTGGTTAGAAAACTTCCGTATGACTAGAAGAACACTTTTTTGGGTGGCCGAAAAGCTGCGTCCGTTTCTGATGCGCAGGGACACAGTTATGCGCTCAGCTGTCCCAGTGGAAGAGAGAGTGGCAATCGGCGTGTACTTTTTGGCAAGCCATTCTTGCTACAGAACCATCGCTCTAGTATTCCAGAAAGGAAGTTCAACTGTTGCAAGCATTGCAATCGAGGTTTGCCTTGCAATGGAACACGTTCTTCTTAAGGAAGAGGTCCGCCTGCCTGAGTTCAATAAGGTAAGCTGCTTTCGGTCATCCCAGTCTTTACTTGTATTCTGTACCACCGCCTTTACGGTTTTGGAAACTAATGATTCTTTATTTTTTTTCTCTGTTTCTACAGATGACATCATCTATGAAAATATTCGGGTTCCCACATGCTATAGGTTGTATCGACGGAACGCACATTCCGATAAGCCCCCCAAAATTGCAGGGGCCGGCTTACTTTAACAGGAAATCATTTCATTCTGTATTGCTTCAGGCTGCTTGCGACGGAGATGGAATTTTTTTCTCTATGTTGACTGGTCATTCAGGTGTTAATCATGATGCCCATGTGTTCAGATCATCTATGCTTTTTAGTCGGATGGAGGAAGGCACCCTAATACCTGGCAGTCCTATGTTCCACTATGCAGGGGTGTCAATACCTCCCATTATATTAGGGGATGGTGCCTATCCATTGTGTAAGTGGCTAATGAAGCCCTTTGCTGTTACTAGAAATGACAGGGAGCGCCACTTCAATAAGGTTTTTAATCGCTCAAGATGCGTCGTGGAGAGAGCATTTGGGCGGTTGAAGGCCAGATTTAGACGTTTGTCTGTTAGGATTGAGGCTCACATAGAGAACGTGAATTCAATAATTGCCTCTGCTGTGATTCTACACAATATATGTGAACGTGAAAACCATGACATACTTGATGAAGAACAAAATTCAACACCCCCACCTGAACCACCAGATGATTGTGAAATAAATGACTACCAGAGGTCTGGAACTGCACGTGCAGAGGCTGAGGCAGTACGGAATGCTATTGCGGAGTACCTGTTTACCCATGTGAAGTGACATGGGTAAAAAATAACAAGTTCATCTACTGTACTTTCCTTTTTTTATTTTACACTTTCATTTGGAGTAGAATTGTGTGGGTTTACAGTATGGGTTCTTCCTGTTTCATTCCTTCCGTTAATAAATGTTTCTATTTTATTTGTATTATTTTCATTTAACTTAACTGCAAAACACCAGTAGGCTTTGAAAACTACTACACCGACTATGCAAAAGCATGCCTGACAGAGGTATTTGCTTCAAGATCATACTATGATCAGTAATATACCTTCCAAAAAACCAAGGCGAAGGTCAAAATTCATAGCAGTTTCTGAAGGCATACCATCCAAAAACAAATAATGCCTTGCCTTAGAGTTTATCTTGCCTGTTGTCTGTCTGATGAAGTACTTTAGAACACATGCCTTTCAGAGAGGCCCCCTTCTAAGTAAACAACATTCCGATTTTGTTTTCTCATAACACCTCCCTCTTGATATGCAGAGTGCTGCTGCCAGAGTAGACTTAAGAAGGAAGTATCACATTACAGTTCCCTCTACAAGCATTTTATGGCCTAATGGCCCTGAAGGAAAGGCAAAAATAAACTGTATGTGTTGCCTTTAGCCACATAAGGAACCTAATCGCGTATTTTTTATCCTTTGCTGTTAGCTTTTGAGGGAGAAATCTGTTACTAATGCATTACTATGAATTTCTTGGTTTTAAAGTGCATTATTCTTTGCACTTACTGCACAATAGTATTAATTCCTTAGGGTTAACAGTGTGAACATCAATCATAGCACTTTACAAAATCAGTATCCTGTAATCATGGGAGCATTATGAGAATATAAGGGTCGTACTTTTAAAATAAATAATTATTCTACGCAAAATATACCTTATAAAATAAAAATTTCAGAAAGCTATGAAACAAGAAAGGAGGCCCCTTCCAAGCTAAAACTTAGGTACAGTACATTAAACATGATTGTTTCTGAGTTAACAGCACCATTAAAATACTTTTCATAAGACAATTCTGCTCACAAGTGCAAATTGTAGCATCAGAGTTTGTATAGTAACTCTGATGCCGTGAATAATGGGGGGAAAATTGATCACATGTTCACCATCCTCACAATGCTCCCTCATACCTACAGAAAAAAAACCGTAACTTCTGCTTTATTCTGCAGTTTATAGTCATAACTAACAGCATAACACAGTGTCAATCACATACTTTGCATTAATACATTAGGTCAGTTCTCATTCCCAGACCTCCATGATACCAAAAGTGAGAAGATGGGAAAATTTTCTTCCTGTACTATGGAATATATACCAGCTATTAACATACTTCCTTCAAATAAGTCTGCAGTACTTTGTATAGGCAAAACGAAACCTAATGAAACATTTCTGCACCACATCCTAGCCAGCTGTGCCACAGGACAGGGGGCCCCTTTGTAATCAATCACCCATCCCCCTTCCCAAATTGAGATCACCTTTCTGTTGAAATGCTAATAAAGGGAGCCAAAAGGTGCAAGGGAAGGAAGTTAGCAATCAAGGAAAGTGAGTTTAGTTGCTGGTGTCCATTCAAACAGAAGGTTTTTCCTAGGAACAAAATTCCCAAAGGGAGCTATAGGGATGGATTCTGAGGACAATTCAGAGAACTGCACAGCCAGTTCTGTTCAATCCAAAATTAAGAGAGGGGTTATTTGGGGAAACGAGGAGACTTCGGCCTTAATAAAGGTTTGGGGTGAGGCAGAGATAAAATATGCATTGTCTTCCCTCAAAAGGAATATTGAGATCTATGAGGTTATTTCTAAAGAACTACGAAAAATTGGATTTTTTAGATCAGGAACGGAATGTAGAACTAAATGCAAATCGCTTCGCAAACTGTACAAACAGGCTGTAATTCAAAACAGTACCTCTGGTGCGGGGCGTTCTAAATTTATTTGGTACGAGGAAATGGCAAATATTTTTCGAACGGACACCTCAATTCACCCCTTGCGGAAAACCGAGAGCGAGTCCAGCGGGAGCACTGGTAAGCATTGACTATGTACCTTTAAATATATTACGAACAATACTTCACGTTAACTGTATTTAATTGAGAAATATAATGTAACTAATAGTAATTCCACTGCTATTCAAAAGTACAGTCATTTGTTTTTAGAAAATGTTGTGTCCTTCGATAAACCGAAACAACGAATGAACGGGATGAGCTTTTAATCTCTCAGATTAACTGGCGGATGCGTTTAATTTCCCTCTCATGTATTGATTTTGTTTTTTGATTAACAAACATTGCAGTACTGCATCGATGTATCGGTATCTCTTTATTATTCCAGAGATTATATATGTTATTAAAAGTATCCGTAATATATTGTACTAATGATATGTTGTATCTCCGCTTCCAAGGGATATTCGATGCATCGATTAACAGTTGAGATATGAGGAGAAAAATTCTCAGAGAATTTTTTTAATCCTGAATTGGACAAAAAATTTATAAATAATTATGTAGGCTTTTAAAAGGTGCACTTAAAGTAGGATAGACTTTTTTCTTTTTTAAAAGTGCCGTTTGCTTTGTTGAAACGATATTCATCCTTTTGAAAGTGTTGCAGTTCTGACCGGAGCGCAATCACCTTTTTTTAACAGAAATTTAAACTTTCATTGATTCCGGCAAAAACTTAGAATGGGCGGGACATGCCTCACCAGTAACCAACCATGGAACCTTAACCTTTCTGTGCTCCGGAAACTAAATACTGCTTCCTGTCCTTTGCCTTTTGCCGTGTTGCAACACGAGGGAAATATAGCAACTTAACTTCCTCTTCTTACATGCAGCAACCACGGAGGCAATGCATGGAGTTAGCGATAATGCCGGATCACAGTCCCTCTTCGATGAGAGTGAAGGCATGAACCAAAGCTACGTGGCTTCGGAATCTTCAGCAATGGGTAAGGCAGACTTTAAAAGTCTTGCTGGAAGGCCATGTTCTGCAAACGACCAGTGCTCGGATTATTAGAAATTTCTTATAAATAATTGCCTTACAGACCGCAGTATTGTAAGTTATACATCAATAATGTTAAGTACTGCCGTTTAAATAAATTATTTCATTTCCAGACTATCAGTCTACTGACGGTTGTGAACCATCCACATCTGGCTGTTCTTCTTCCCAGAGTCCACAAGCAATATTAACTGAAAGGCATGGTAAAAAAGGTATGTGCATCTCTGAATATTGAAAATTGAACCTAACAAGAAAAAATTACCTTTATTAACCACTCTTGTGCATGTTAGTCTCTTTGCAGAACTAAACGTTTTGGTAAATAATAAATCTATGAGCAATTAAAACTCCATTACTTTAACTTCTGGAGCAAACTCATTTTGTGTTTACTCTGTAACCAGAACTATTACATTCAATGGATTAAAATGAAGATATTTTCAACATCTATATTGTTAAATGGTACATGTCTTTTGTATTAATGTTAATGAATTACTATGTTAATGGCTAATCATTTATGCAGTAAAGGTTGTGATTTTGACATACCCCTTTATGTAGATACTGCTTAAAAATTTATTTTTAATTTCTCCTTATTAACTTCAGACACAGTGGAAACAGCAAACTATGAAGCCACGCTTGATCCAGCAACAAGGCTTGCATTACTAAGGAAAAGGAAGCAGAGATCTACGGCAGCAGCACGCCTGGACAACACACTAACTGGTTTTGTGGACTGGGTTAAGGCTTCTGATGACAGGAAAGAGTCTACACTAAAGTCTTGGAACCACCAGGATATGATGTTCCAGAAACAGGTTATTGAAAATCTAAGGGTGGCTTCAGATTCTCTTGCTAGACTAACCCAATTTTTAACAACTTCAGGGACAAAAGACAAGGTTTACATGGAAGGGGAAGCCTCCCATAAAGGTCAACCCACTAAAAACCAATCTAAAACCATGCTCTCCAATGGTTCCCCAAGCACTGATATTGTAGAGAACAGTGATTCTGATGGAGATTCAACAGGGACCACAGGGTCAGGGTCTGCCTCCGAGCTGGAGAGTGACACCGAATGCTCAGTATCACTCCTGCCCTCTAGGTCTGCTGCTGCCCATGTTTCCCTTGGAAAACCAAAAAATGGAGCAACAGTTCAGGGAGGAAAACCAGGGAAGAAAATTCAGCAGGGCCTCAAAAATATCCCAATGACTAGTACTCAGAAACAGGGAGCAGTAGAACCTGAGTTCCCATTGTCACCGTACCTGATTGTTAAGCAGGAAAGTGCTACTGAGAACATTGAGTCCAGAAAGGTAACACCACCCAAAAGGAGACGCATCAAGAAGAAAATATTTTCACCCTAGTTGATTACTTCTTATACTTTGAGTGAATAAAATATCAGGCAATAGTTGTGAGTAGGGACAGAATACCCAGACCCTTGTTTTTAATGCAAAAAAACTGAAGTGCTTCACATTTAAAGCAAGTTCAGTTACAGTAAAACCAAAATCAGCAGTACACAAGTCATCAAGCAAATATAAACTTTTTTGAGTGTTTTTACCTTGAATTATTAAGCCTTTCTCTGATATTTACAGTACAGTTGTATGCTCTGTAAGGAATGCTTTTCAAGGTTATTTTTAATCACTGGGTATTCTCCCCCATCACTCACCAATAATCAACTAACCCAGATAACAGAATTAACAGAAACAGAGATGTTTTCGTAAGAAATTTTTTATTTCTATCCACTCAATAGGTAAAGTATAGGTATGTGCACTTTACTGTTATTTGGAGTACTTCAAAGTAAACTTTTTAAGAGGAGGATCTGCCCTCTACCAGTTCTACTGATGAATGCTGTTTTCCAGGGTAGTTAACACTGGTCTGTGCTCCTTTACAAGACAACAAGACTAACACTTTAAAAGCACAGATAAGGTACAAAATACTTTTAAGTTACTTGCTCTTAACAGAACGAATGGACATTGCTTATCAGATTCCTCAACAGATTATTCAAATATACATTCCTTTCTCCACATTCTTTAAGTTGGATACTTTATTAAGCAAGACTGTTTGGACCCCACCAATCAAAGGTTAAAAGGAAAAGGGAATAATATATACTTTGCTATTTAGAAGTCAGATTCATCCATCTTTACTCTAAGAGACTAGGATTTTCAGTGGTTCCCTGTGTCCAGGTTTAAGGATTTAAGTGTGAGTCTTCAAAATCTTCTGCCTGATACCTGAATCAAATGTACATTCCTTTCTCCACATTCCTTAAGTTGGATACTGTATTAACCAAGAGTTTTTGGACCCCGCCAATCAAATTTTAATAGAAAAATTCCCTATAGGCACACATATGAAATTTGTAATTTCTGTTACATAATAATATAACAAGAACAACATTTAAAGTGCATCAATAAATACCCAATTGAGTGGGATAACTCTTTAAAGTGCACAAACAAGAACTAGAGAAAACACGGAGAAATTTGCCCTAATATTTTCTTAGGAGCTGTTTTTTAAATAAGAGTTCTTAATATTGCTTCACATCAAGTCAGTCCTTCAACACTTGTCTCAAGTAGCCTTTGGCCCAAAAAAAAAAAAAAAACTTATCATCGGCTAAATTGTCCAGTTAAAAAATAAAAAGTTCATCGCCTCCGGCGCCTTCTCCTGGCTGGAGCTGCTCCTCTGTTTCCTGGGAGCACTATTTCTTCTAGAGCGGCTATTCTCTCCACCGCCTGCTGAAGAGCAGCCACCCAGTTCTGATGTTCAGCGCGGGTAACTGGTTGCAGCATAATGTCCAGTGGTTGATCCTCTTGAACATTCTGCACTGGCTGTTCTTCTTGACCTGCAGCTTGATTTGCATGGCGTGGACCCTCTTGCTCCACTGGTGGTTGGTCATCCAGGGGCATGGCCTGTTCTTGGTGTTCATCAGGGTCATTGGCCTGCTGCTCCAATGCTGCCCTTCTGTTTGGCTGCCTTTGAGGCCTTTGGTCACCGCCCCTGTTTCCAAGCCTCCTTCCTGGTCCAGCTCCTATGAAGACATAAGTGGGAAATAGTTTTGTAGTGGAAACCGCCCAGCCGAAACACTTTTGAAAAAATGTATAACAGTGCATGCATGCTTATTTGATGTATAAGATATCATTGTCAAAAATAATATTTCCAGATATTATTTGTAAATCATTGGTCTTCCTTTCATTTAAATACAGAACATTTACTGGAGGGCACAAACTTTTGATAGACTGGTTTTAAATGTCATTTCAGCTATTTATTTTGAGCAAATTATCTTATAGACAGTTTAAAATGTTAAAATGTATTATTAACCATTAACTGCAGCACCATTACATCTGAAATTGCCTTAAAAGCATTAATTATGTGCCACCAACAGTTTTCATATTACACTTTAAGGAATGTAAACACATGTCAGTTAAGCCTAAAATATTAAAGTTTTTATAAGTACATTTATATGACTTACCCAAAGGAAAAAGATGACGAGGGTCGGGCCTTCCACTTTGAATCCACAATTGTAAAAGTTGATTCCAAAAGGCCGATTGCTGGGCCTCTTTAGCATCCTCTCCAAAATAAAAAAGTGCCCTATTGAAATTCTGTCTTAACGTTTTAAATTTCGATCTAATTTGTGCAGGATTCCGGGCATAATTAAGTCTAGCCAACTCTCTGGCAGCCTGCCTGAAAGCCTGCTGATTCCTTCTGGGGTGCAGATGAAACAGAACAGGGCCCATTTCATTCTCTATAAAAAAATCCAGAAGACTGGACACCTCCGCCTCCGTCCAGTAGCGTCCTCTACCTCCCTCCATCTCAAAAACACAGGCCTTGATCTCTTCTGAGCTGTACAATAACTTGTCAAATACACAACTGCTCTCTAGGTAACTCCTAACTCTCCACGGGTGGCTGGGAAAAATTGAGGGGTTTTTATAAGGTTGGGCCTTTGGATCCTGCACATTTCTCGGGAAAATGAAACTAATTTTAACCAATAGGAATAAGGGTCAACGTAGAGTTCACTTGCCAGGTGCCTTGTTGTATGTTTATCTGGCCTTTTACATTGGTAACTTAAATTACTGCAAAACTGTACCTGGGGTTGTGTAAAAAAAAGATGCATTTTTACTATTGCAAGGAATACGAATGAATTGTACAATGCATTTGTTTGTGCATACGTTTATTTACGATGAACAGTTAACTGTGCAATTTGCAGAGCTCATGCAAAGTAGCTCCAGATTTATCAGTTCTACCCAGCAACGTTGGGTGAAGGACATGAATGGATACTTTTTCTAGCTAGTGCAATGAGTTGGCCATTGTTCCTGGAGGAAAATGGGTGGAGTTTGTAATTGGATGGCTCCAAGTAGGCCAGCACCTGGCTGCAGATAGTGAGGCTCTATTGTTTGGAGCCTGATGGCCAGCAAAAGGTGAAAAGTTCAGGACTCAGGACTGACCATTACGAACCACCTTGGGATGTACCACTGCAACTGTTGTTTATGATTGGGGATGTTTGTATGTTTTCACAGTTTGGTGTGACTGTTTAAATTTGTATTATGTTATTTAATGGTTATCACAATAAAGTTTCAACATTCGGTAATAGGTAATGACTGTGACTGTTTGCTTAAAATCCTTTTTTCAAAAGCTGCTTTTTTAATAAGTACAATGGAACAGTCCTGATCTGCTGAAAGGAAAGCATAGCCATATCTGCTTTTCGATCCATCGGTATCTAAAACCCCTCATTTAAACTGCCGCAGCCTTTATTGCCGTTCCGGGGGGGTTATTCGGGGTGAGAGA
>JAHTLZ010003294.1:5160-15160 GCA_023846285.1 Phrynocephalus versicolor | reverse complement strand
ATCATCATCATCATCATCATCATCATCATCATCATCATCATCATCATTATTTATTTATTTATTTATTTATTTATTTATTTATTTATTTATTTTCTGAGGATCTTATTTATTTTTCAGCCACCTCAGTCGTGTCTGCCATTATCCGGCCTGCCGAGAGAGGCCAAGGGAGGAGGAGGAGGGGGAGAGACCCAGCAGAAACAAAAGGAAGCCGTCCTATTGAGAGGCCCGAAATGTGCAGAGCGTGGCACATGCACAGTGCCAGCCGGCCGGAGCAGGCGGGATCTCCAGAAGTAGGGCACGATTCCACCTGCCACTCCCCTACCCTTCCTTCCAAAGGAGGCGGTCATAAGGAAACGGCCTGCCCTTGCCTTCTTTCCAAAGCACGCCGGGCCTCTGCTTTTTGAGGCCGGGCAGGGACGAGTTAAGCACAAGGGTGGGGTATGGTGAAGAGTGGTGTTGATGCTTGGAGATGCCCAGACCTGCCAGCTCCATGTGCTGTCACGCTCGCGGGCTGCCTGCCACTCGGGTTCCTGGAGCGCCTGAGGACCCATCCTGCGTGCCTCCCTGACAGCATCTCTCCAGAGCCCACGCCCGAGACCCTGCCCTGACTCCCCATCCAGCGCTTTCTCGCTCGGGTTCCTGCCAGCCTCTTGACAGCCAGTGCTACTTCAGGGCACCTTTCGCTCTCCCGACTGCAGATGCAGCTGAAGGGGAACGCAGGCGGCGGCGGCAGCATGCTCAGGGACTGCAGCTCTCTGCCTTGCGCCTTGTGCTCCTTCTTCTTCTTCTCGCCCTTCTCCTGCGCCAGTCCCTTCAAGGACAACCTCTCCTGCTGGCAGAAGCCCCAGGGCCTGGCTCGTGCGGAGGAAGGCGCCCAGGCACGCATCGCCTGCCAGCCGAGGCACGGTAAGGAGGACACGGCTCCTTGCAGCTAGCCTTGCATGGCGGAGCTGTAAGTGCTCTCCCCTCACCCTCTCCGGCAGCATCCATCCCTTCCACATCAGATCTGTCAGCATGCCAGGCAGCCCCCCCCCCTCTGGTCTCCGTTTCCATCCTCCTCCTCCCTTGATCCATCCTGGAAGGCGGGCATGCACGCTGCCAGCATCAGCACTGCCGCCGCCACTGCCACCACTCCCGGGGAGGGGAGGGCTTGGCCCAGAAATAGCATGAAGCCCTTTCTTCTCCTCCTTGTCGCTTCAAAGGAAAAGGGGGGAGCTGTGGCCGGCTCGAATCGCTTCGCTTCGAGGAAGAGAAATCATTTTTCTCCTCCAGCGCTTGCATGCCTGCCTTTGGAGAGGTGGCGCGGGAGCGGAAGAGGCCGTATTCTGATTCTCTGTGGATTTGGGCGACCGCTGGCATCGTTGCCCAAAGACTTTGCACGAGCCTTTGACAGCATCTGCCATGTGCCAGCATGTGTGTGTGTGTGTTTTTAAGGCATGCCAAGTCCCTCTAAAAGACAAACACTCCTCAGGGGTGCTTTCACACCCAAGTATGCCCTGGGAGGGTAGGGGGTGATGCTCCGGCTGCTCCTGGTGCCTTGCTGTAAGTCCCTTTGTAACACACAAAGACACACGTGCGCCGTGCTCGCCCTTTTCAGTTTGATGTGTGCCAAGCTCTTTTACACTTAGATATATTGGTGCTGCTGTGCTAGCCCATGGCTTTCAGTCCGTGGTGACCCAACAAAGGAGTGGCCCCCTGACAAACCTGCCAATAGCAGCCTTGGTCAGCAATTGCAAACTCAAGCCTGGGGCTTCCTTTATGGAGACAGTCTATCTCATGTTCAGTCTTCCTCCTTGCCCGTAGCCTAGCATTATTGTCTCTTCCCGCGGATCTTGTCTCCCGAGGATCTGTCCAAAGCACAGTAGTCTCTGTTGTTTTTGATTCTCATGAGTGCTCCAGATGGACTTCATCAATTTGTTTTTCTAGGTATACTTTTACAACAAAATTAATGGAGGCCCTTTGTAGGGCACATAGGAAAGCATCCCCCTGCTTTCCTGTGGTCTCCCTGCTGCAAAGGGGGGAAGTTTTGGGATAGATTCCATTCTTGGTGTGCGGATGTGCTGAGAGTCTTCTCAGGTTCTGCCTCCATGTGCTGCTGAAGTTGCCTCCAACCTATGGTGACCTCAGGAAGGAGCAATCACCAACATACCCTGTCCTGAACAGTTCTGCTGAGCACACGTAAGCTTGTGGCTTTCTTTAGGGCAGTGGTGGTGAACCTTCAGCCTTCCATATGTTTTGGACCACAACTCCCAGAATTCCAAGCCTTGATTGCCAATGACCAAAGACTGGGAGTTGTGGTCCAAAACATCTGGAGTGCCGAAGGTTCGCCGTCAGTGCTTTACGGAGTCACTCCATCTTGGGTTGGGTCATCCTCTTTTCCTGTAGACTTCAACTTTTCCCAACATTATTGTCTTTTGAACCGGGCCTTGTCTTTTGGTGACGGGCCCAAAATATCCAAGCGACAGTTTGATGCTGCCACTTCTGCAACCGTACTGCTTCTGCTTTCTGAAGCTGAACAGAGCCTGGTTAGGACTTGAAGGAGAAACCAGAGGGAAATAGTGGATTAAATAATGGGAGGCGGCAGTGGCGGAGCGCATGATCTCTATCGCAAAAGGTCCCAGTCCTACCATCTCTAGGTTGGGTTAGAGCAATGGTTCTCAACTGGTGGGTCCCCAGATGTTCCTGGACTGCAACTCCCAGAAACCCCTTCCAGCACAGCGAGTGGTGGAAGCTTCTGGGAGATGCAGTCCGGAAACATCTGGGAACCCACCGGTTGAGAACCACTGGGTTAGAGGATTCTGCCCAGAGCAGGCCCTGGAGAGATACTACCACTCTGAAACATACGGGAGTCCTTTGTTTGACTTGTTAGTCCTCCTAGCCTGTTTTCTTGCTTGCTACTAGAGATGGGCACAAACCACAAGTTTGGAGGTTTGTGCTGGTTCGTTCTTCAGCCGAACAGGTGTTTGGTGCTTCCCAGTCCCCGCCTCGTCTGGTGGGCACCCATTCAGAGGCAGTGCCCCTAGTTTTCCTGCCCTACTTTCGATGAGTACCACCGCTGGGTGGGCATCCCCCAGAGAAGGCAGGGCTGGGAAGCCACAAACATGCATTTGGGTGGGAAATGAGCCAGCGTGATACACACACACACACACACACACACACACACACACACACACACACACACAACGATTTGTGCCCATCTCCACTTGCTACTTGCTTTGCTCCCAAGGATTGACTTTAAAGTGACATCTTAAAGCAGGCATGTCCAAACTTCGGCCCTCCAGATGTTTTGGACCACAGCTCCCACAGTCCTTTGCCATTGGAAATACAGGCTTAGAATTCTGGGAGTTGTGTTCCAAAACATCAGGAGGGCTGAAGTTTGGACATGCCTGTCTTAAAGTGACCCTAGTCTTCCTCCATCATCATCATCATCATGTGCTGCCAAGTCAATTCTGACTTACAGTGACCCTCTTCTGGGTTTTCGGGGGGAAAGAGCGCCCAAAAACTAACGAAGTTGTTTGGATGAGCAGCGAAACATTTCAATCTCTCAAGAAGCAGAAGCCCAGTTGCCATGACTAAACTTCCTGAGAAGCGCTCAGAAATGGATTCCCCTCTTTCTGGGGCCTCTGTGGGATTGTGCGGAATCGAACTCCCAACCCGCTGGCTCCGCAGCTAGAGACCTAAAGGACTGAGCTCTCAGGCCAGCCAATACTCCTCAGCCCTGATTATGCATACATTTGGCTTTCCTAACTGCTTTGCTGCTTCTGCTTTGAAAATGCTCGTGCCGTGGCCTTCTGCTTTCAGCTGCCTTTGCTTCTAAGCAATGTGGTGACGGGTTTTAGTCTGGGCCTTACCCTGTTGGGCTTTCTGTTTTGCCTTGGCTTGGTTCAGCTTGGGTTGTTTGATGACGACGGATGTTGCCCTGAGAATCTGAGCCACAAGGGGATTTGTAGACTAAATAAGATTTAAGCATCTGCGAGATGGTTTGGGGCCAGTTCCAAAGACACATGGGAAATGCCAGAGGAAAGCTCTTGAGTGAGCTGGATCTCACCCTGAAGGGCTTCTCTCTGCTAGACCCCCAAAATAAAGACAGCTCTGTAGCAAATTTAATGTCATCCAAAGTGGAAGACAGACCATCGTTTTCCTCCTTTCTTGATCCTGGTGGTTCTTGGGGTGAAATCTAACAGCATCACATTACCTTGTAAGGTCTAGTTTGAATGTCACCCACACTCCTTTTTGTCTTAAGTCTTTGGGGCAAACTATGTGCCAGAAACCCAGCCATGGAAACCAAACAAGCTCAGTAGGAATCTCCAAGAGGCAGGAAAAGGCACTGCTGTGGCAATCACCCATCATCAGCGCTTAAGGAATCCTGCTTGTAACAACGTGTGCTCTGCAACATCTGTTTCAGCCCAAAGGTGATGCAGGCATTGAGATGGCTTAAAATAACCCAGAAGCTAAGCAGGGTTGGCCCTGGTTAGTACTTGCATGGGGGACCACCAGGGAATACCAGGTGCTGTAGGTGCATGGAATAGGAACTGGCAAGCCATTCCAGTATTCCTGCCAAGAAAACTCCATGGACATGGGGTCACGAAGAGTCAGTCACGACTGTAGCGACTCAACACATGCAGAGAGATTTCCATTGAGGATTTTTCTTATAGCCAGCAAAGCTGTGTTGGCTGGTTGGTTTTTAAGTGCACCTCTAAAATTACTGCACCTGGCACCCCTCTTGTACAATCTTAAAAACAAAGCAATTCATTACGGCATCCACCTGAACTGAATCATTTGCCGCTGGCTTGCGAAAATACTTTCGCAAAGCTTTCTAGGCAGAGAATACTCAGGTGTGGTTTCCTATTCCCTTCTTCTGGGGGTGCCCTGGGGCCATGCAGCTTGCCCAAGGCTACACGGGGTGGCTCTTCTCTCTTCTCCCAACCTCTGTCTGTACAGCCGAATACCTAACTGAATAAGCTATCCAAGAATAAGTTTCAGTAATTCACAATATAAAACAAAACAAAAAAAAATACATTTAACCACACTTTTGAGTACCTGCGCATCCTTTGATCAGCCAGTCTGAATCATGGCTGTGTTCTCAATGAAGACTTTATAGTCACTCTCACGCTACCTGGTAGCGTATCCTGCTTTTAAATCACTAAATCATTCTGTCGCTTGACAGAAAGAGATGGGGTTTATATGTCTGTGCCAACCCAGAGTTAATGTCTCTGGAGCAATAAATCTGCTCCCTGAATGCAGCCTGAACTTTAAAGGAGTTATTCTGAAACTATTTGGGTCAATGTTTCAGCACCTTGGATAGCTCTCATAAAGCAGGGGGTTCAGCCAGGGACTTCTCTATAAAGGTAATAGGTAAAGGTTCCACACACACACGTGTGTGCTAGTCATGTCTGACTCTAGGGGCGGTGCTCATCTCTGTATTCAAGCCGAAGAGCCAGTGTTGTGCAAGTCCACCACCATGTAGCCAGCATGGCTGCAAGGAAACACTGGTTTACCTTCCCGCTTTTTATGGCGGTACCTATTTATCTCTTTGCATTTACATGCTTTCAACCTGCTAGGAAGGGAGGAGCTGGGGTGAACAGCAGGAGCTCACTCTGCTGTGTGGCACCTGGGATTCGAACCGCCGAGCTGCCGACTTTGTAGCCAACAGTTTTCAATGCTCTAGCCCGCTGAACCACCACACTCCCAGTTCAGTCAGGGACTTCTCTATAGGAGGTAGCTAAGTTTGTATAGGAGGCCAAACGGTGTACAAAAACAGATATACATATATTTTCAAGCCAGCTTTTTTAAAAAAAAAATCCGCCCCACATACACAAAAACATGGGAATTTAAGAAGGGAAGAAGGAGGAGCTGAGAAATCTGAACCAAGACAAAGATGTTTTTCTTTGTGGGAAGTTGTGTTCAGTTAGAGCAGCTTCCATTTTTGACTCTGTGTGGTTTCTGGTTTAGAGAGCCAGGTTGTCTGACCGCCAAAACGCCGGTGACCTTCCAAAGGCCGCCCAGTGAAACTTTTTGCTGAGTTGTGATTTTCAGCCGTCATGAAAGCCTCGGCTGCACCTGCAAAATCGGCTGAATTGGCTCCTGCCTCTCACGCAAGGAGGTCACTTCCGTTTGCAATTCCTGGACCTTTGAGAGTGACCTAGTTTTCCCTGTGCCTTTCTGCTCCTCTGGTTCTGGGACAACGGGGGACTCTCCCAGGCAGTGTAGCAGTTTGTTCCCAAACAACCCAGAGGACTCAGTGACTTCTTCTTCTTCTTCTTCTTTTTTTTTTTAAAAAGGGCTAAAGGTAACATGTAATTTGACCCTTCCACTTTATTTCCCCCCTGGGGCAGAGGGCCACTTTTAAAACAAAGTTCACAATGCTTCTGGGACATCTCGGAAATGACGAGAGGATAACGGCCAACCTCAGATCCCTTCAGAAGGGAAGATGGAGAGGCGCGATAGTGATGGACACCTGTTTCCACCCTGCTTCCCTCTCTGGCATCCTCTCCAGGTGACTCACTGATCAGACGGCCTGATGAACACAGAACAAGCTTTAACCACAACACTGGGCAAACCACAAGGAACCTAGACTCTGGAAACAGGCAGCAACTAACGCATCCACACAATGCTTTTCACCCTCCTGCAGTTCATATCACACCTCTCAAGGCAATCTCCCCGAGATCTGGCCACCTTAAGCCCAGTGGCCATTTCCTGTCTCAGTGAACGAGCATCCAATGAAGATCAGACAGCGCTTGGTTAGATGGCGAAAATCCTCCTTGTGTGTGTGTACAGCAGGGGCTCTTCGTTTCTCCTGCGGTTTGCATATTTGCTTACTTTGTGATTGGTCAGTAGACCTATCCTTTTTTTTTAAATGCAAGCATAATTGCTTGGACACGAAGAATTTTGGGATCGTTGTTTTGAAACATCGCAACGCCAGAACTGCTAATGACATCCTTTTGTAGAATCAGCAGTACACCTCCATTTGAAGGACAAAGGGCACTCTTTCAAGGATGAGGATGTGCACATATTAGACAGAGGCCGTTACTTCACGAGCCGCTCGCTTCGCGGCAAGCCGTCATTTCTGTGCGAACCGATCGCTTCAGTCCGCACGCTCCTCCTTTTTGGCTGCGACGTCACCCCGACCACGCCCCCTTTACCATGCTCCAACCGGGGTGAGTGATTCCCCTGCCATGGGCCGGAAATCTTTTCGCTTCGCATCTCGCTTCGCTCCCAACGTCACGTGTGGTCTCGGTTTTTGGCTTTTATTTCAAGTTTTTTTAAAAAATATTCAAACAGGGATATCGATGCATCGCTATATCATTTCATCGCTTTGCGCTGTTACTTCCTCGCTCGAGTACTGGCGGCGGTGGCGGCGGCGGCGGCGGCGGTGGGAGCAGGAGGAGCCGCTGCCGCCTCGCCCGGCCAGAGCAGGGCACCCGGGGCAGGCAGCATGCAAGCGGCGGAGGGCGGGCGGCTGTGCCATGCGGGGCTCCCCCCGAGTAGCAGCGGCGGCGGGGGGGGGGCTGCCAATGATGCCAGGAAACAGAAAACACAGGATCGTACAGTAACCACGCTCTGTCGTGAATGACAGCCAAGCATTGATGCATCGATACGCTGAGTAAATTTTTTTAAAAAAATAAAAGGAGAGTGGAACCGGACGTTGCATATCAGCTTTCTAATGCGAAGGGAGCACGTGAGGTAGTAATCGATTCGGTCCCAAAAATGCCCCGCGTGAGTACAGAGAAACGGGGGTGGGAGCGAAGGGAGACCACGTGACCACCACGTGACCGCCTCCGAATTCAAATCGAAGGCAAGGTCGATTTGAAGCGAGGCACCTCGTGAAGTAACGGCCAGAGAAGAGAGGTGGTTTGAGAGAGGAGTAAGGGAAGCCATTCATATGAGCATCGAAAACCCCTCCCTCAACAGAGGTAGTAGCCTCAGACATAGTCTATCTGCTACTTATCAGGCTGTGCTTTCCAAAGTACCCAGACAAATCAAAAAGCCTTCACCACCAAGGCCATAGCTAACGACCCATTCTTGATAGGTTTCAGCACCTTAGGCCATTGTTCACCTTAAGGCTATGGATACTATTGTCTCCCTAATGAGCCTATTCAGGACATTGTTCATCTTATGAGCCTAATTCAGATCAGGGTGACAAGAAGTCAAAGCTGACTACCTGTATAAGATGGAGGACTTGCACTAGCTGTATTCAGACCGATGAAGCAGTTTGGATGAACAGTGAAACGTTTCTATCTCTCAAAAACAGAAGTCCAGCAGCCATGACTCAACTTCCAAATAAACTCACCTGGATGACTGAGAATCTTCACAGACATCCTTTTGTAACATGTGATTTGACCCTATATTGACTCCTCTAGAGGCCGCCGGCTTTCCCCATCTGCGAAACCAGCATAGCCATTTTACACCACTAGAGGGTATCAAAGGCCTGAGCCTTCCAAGCTTCCCATCTGTCCTCATTCAGCCGGTTACTACCCAGAGACAAAGTCTGGTTTCATCCCGATGGGTGACGCCTCTTTGCTATAAATAGACGCACAGACGGCATGAATAGGGCGACGGTTTTCATGCTCCCTCGACTCGTAACTCTGAAAGCTGGGGGTGGAGAGCGGGAAGGACTATTAAGCCGGCGCGCTTTAATCTCGCAGAAGGAGGTACCTTGCATTACGTCGACGGTTCGGCTGTGCATCAGGACAGCTATTTATCAGCAGATAGCCATGATTAATCTGCTTGTCATGAAAGCTTCTATTTTTTTTAAATCTTTGCTCCTATTTCCCATTAGATCTCTGTCTGTGACCTTTGTTTTACCTCTTTTAACATGTAACTCATAACTGATGCTTACAACATATTTCCCTGCTCAGTCCACGAGCATTTCAGCATCTTTCCAGTGTGCGGCGGGGGGGGGGGGGGGGCAAAAATTTCGGGACAGGGCATCAGCTTGGGTGTATGTGTGTGGGGTGGTGGGGATAAAGGCAAAAAAACAGTGGGGGGCCTTTCCCCCATAAGGATCACTGGAAGAAGCCAATTCCAGGGGCTTCTCTAAAGGAGTTGTAGGAAAAGTTTCTCCTGCACTATCCAGAACTAGTTGTTTGGAAGACTCTAAGAAATAAAACAGAGGCAGACCGATCACGGTCAACAGATTGAAAAGATCTACAAAACTTTTTACAAGTTTAGCTTCCGAGCAGTGGATCCGTATATGGACATGGATTGCTGAAAGTTTAGAAGTCCCCGTGTAAGTGTTTGCTGTTTCATGCTGATTCGTACAACTCAGTACACACAACACATGGCGCTTATGGAGATTTCCTCAGTTACAGTGATCGGCCTCTAAAGGCTACACTTTGTGAATAATAGCACAACAGGATTTCAGGTTCTATGTCTTTGGAACAGCATGCTTAAAGTCATTTTTAAAAGACAAACAAAACCCCATATGCCCCAGCCAACAGAGATACCAGCCATTTTCTGAGCGTTGGGATTTGAAATTCCTAAACTTTTCTAGATTCTGTTGTTGTTTTTTTAAGTCTTTTAGTCTTTTGATATATTGAGAAATATCTTTAGCAACAGCAACGATAACCTTTCAACTGCAGAGCTAAAATTGACTCTTTGGATCATCAAGTCCTTCCCCAGTGGGGAATCAAACTCCCAACTTCTGGCTTCGTAGCCAAAGACCTAAACCACTAAGCCAGTGGTTCTCAAGCTTTGGGTCCCCAGATGTTCCTGGACTGCAACTCCCAGAAGCTTTCACCACTAGCTGAGCTGGCCAGGATTTCTGGGAGTTGCAGTCCAGGAACATCTGGGGACCCACAGGATGCGAACCACTGCACTAAACTATCTAACAGTTTCTATCTGAGCTAACCTGAAATATTAGGACAATGCCAAGAGAATCATGCTAAATCAAGGAGGTGGTACTATCCTACAATGCTAGTAGATTTTCTTTAGACGAAAAAGCAAGCAAGGGTGGAGGAGTGATTGAAGACCGTTATGCCAGTTAATCGCATATTGCAAG
>JAHTLZ010003293.1:0-12203 GCA_023846285.1 Phrynocephalus versicolor | reverse complement strand
ATTCAGAAAGCAGTGGGTCCTAAGCAGGAATTGAGCTTAACTTCTATGCAGGAAATGCTGGGTTCCCAAGCAGGGTACTGAGTACCACCCAAAAACGTCCGGGATAGAGATTTCCTGATGAAATCCCGCCTCTCAACCATGGTGGCGGCAGTATCCCATGAAACCTTTTAAAAGGACAGATGGGAAGATGACAAGAGATTTCTTTCTTTTCCTTTTTTTTTAAAAAAATTATATATTACGAAAACCTCCCCGTGACACATCTTTTTTTGGCACGGCACCGGATCAGAACTTGGTTGATTGGCGAACCTTTTAGGAACAGGGCCTTAACAGAGTTCATCAAGGACCGGGGAAGCCAAGTAAAGGGTGTGACCTGTCTTAGGATCTAAAGGAGGTCATCCCTTTTTTAAGTGCAATGTGCGAAATTACAAAAAACAAACAAAATTGCTCACTTTTGCTTTGTGAAAACATTTGGCACTTTAAGGAGCGGTATATTTGCACCGGCCAATGGGCACAGATCGGCTGCCATTGCTGGTGCTTCTGCACACACACACCCCGACCCTGGTTATAGGATTTGCACTTAACCAGGGGTTGTGGGGCGGTTGGGGTAGGGGGAAACACATCCTGGGTAATCTCAAAGCACTTCTATCCTCCGGCCTGGTTTGGAAAGGATTCTCAGAGACTTGCAATCCACATACTTCAATAAATAACTAATTTTTAAACCAGGATGGGCACATCAGAATTTAGGGCCGGCACGGCAATGCCGAATTGTCACAAATAGCTCCTACATTCACACTAGCTTGAGGATCGGTTTCTTTTTTCCCCTCCCTTAAGGAAAGAAAATATCCTGGGAGCTGTTTTTTTTTTTTTTTAATCTCTCTCTCAGCAAAATCCCAGGGAGTTTGCTTAGTCTGGATTCCAGCCGGTAGCACTGAACAGCTGCAGCTCTGAAGGTCAGATTTATCTAGCACCATAAATAAGCCCCAAACTTGCTGAACCAGAGAGCTATATGGCCACCGCTGCTGCTGCTGCCCTGACCCAACGTGTGTTAAAAAAAAAAGAGTCATCGAGCTAGGTCCCGACTAATCTTTCCCGGAGAGGTGGTGTGAGAGCGTGAGTGGACGTAGCTACTGAATTTGATCTGATTTTTGAAAATATCCAAAGAACAGGCTTGTTTGTCGCCCCTGAAGCTTGCTCTTCCTCACAATGGACTGCTAAGAGAGTCTGGGAAGGACCCCCTAACCAGTTTCACCAAATCCCCAAGTTCTGGGTGTTGTAGTCCAAATCCCAGGTGCTTTTTCCGCCAGTGCTGGGCTGCGGGAGTTTCTCCTCTCCTGTTGCAAATGCATCTCGCGCTGGGCGGTGTCGTCCTGTTAAGATGCGCCTCCCTTTTGCCTTTGAGCGCTATGACCGGGGACTACGAGGTGTGGTTTTTAACATAAGAAGAGCCATCATGCTGGATCAGGCCAACGGCCCATCTAGTCCAGCTTCCTGTATCTCACAGCGGCCCCACCAGATGCCTCTGGGAGTGCACGAGACTAGATCTCTGTCTCCTGATCCCACTCCCCTGCATCTGGTCCTTGAAGGACCCCGGTTTTAAGCCTGGAGATGACACACATCTCCATCATGGTTTTGTCACCTGGGATGGACTTTTTCCTCCAGGAATCTGTCCCGTCCCCTTTTGAAGGCATCCAGGCCAGATGCCATCACCGCCTCCTGTGGCAGGGAGTTCCACAGACTTAACAATGTGCTGGGTAAACAAATATTTTCTTTTGTCTGTTCTCACTCTCCCAGCCCTCAGTTTGAGCGGATGTCCCCTATTTCCGGTATTTTGTGAGAGGGAGAAGAGCATCCCTCTTGATAAATCAAGATAAACTGTCCCGAAGGCACAGATTGTGGACAGTACGGTCTCTCTTTGCCCCTCCAAGGCCGCAAGAGTTAGAGGAGAACGGGGAGGGTGGTTACGACAGCTTGTTTCTCCTGTTCAAGCAAGAAAAAGGCTTTCGAGAAAAACTACTTCCTCCTGTGGGGCCAAAGGGTGTGGAATTTACATTGCAGCAATAAGAACTGTGGTCTTGGCAAAAATATACTGTGAATTTTTTTTAAAAGAAAATGTATCACTATATACATATAAAGGGGGGGGGAAGAGAAAAACGGCACTTTTGCTTTTAAAAAAAAGAAACACACACACACACACAAACCACAAAAGAATAAAGCAGCATTTTCAAAGAAACAGAAGTGAGCTGTTTTTCTTAAAAGCAATTCTGGGCCGAAGGGGTAGAAGCAAAAAAAAAAAAAAAGTGGATCCATTTAGTGTAAGAACATAATAACTAAGACAGAAGGATATGACAGAGAGGGGGAGGAGTAGAGAAGAGGTAAGAGTTAATTTGATTCACACTTGCAGGCGATTCGCTCAAATATAGGAAGACAAACTCAGAATCCCTTCAAAATGCGCAATTCTCTGATTTAGGATTTACTGGCGACAGTGTGCAAAACACCCCAGTGTGCATAAGAGGAACCTACATCCAGTTAATAGACCCGTGGACTCCATGAAACTAACGAGCCTTGATTTATCAAGTCCTGACTGACTGGAAAACTACTGGAGAACTCAGGGTTTCAGGTCTCTGGTTATGGAGCCAAAGTTCGGGAGTTCGATTCCGGCCAATGGACCTCTTCGCCAAGGTTCTGAGCTCTCTTCCAGCTCTGTGAAGATTGTTATTTTTATTTATTACCTAGCTCGATTCTAGTTAAGATAAATATTTTGAAGGACTTCGCTGGGTCGGTCTGTTGCATGAGAAAAAAAAACCAGCTCGTTTCCAGTGCGCGGAAGACTTGATAAGCCATTTCCTCAGTGGCGCGGAGTCTACACCGTCAGCTTTCAGTGGGGCTGGTGAGTGCACAAACCACCGATCCCATAACCCTAACCCATTACACCCTTTGAGGTGTTGGGAAAATAATGGTTTCTACTTACCAGAGAGTGGCCGGTATTGTTGGAAACCACAAATGATTTGGTTTGCTTCCCAGACTGCTTAGAAAAAGCATTAGGTTATATATTTGTCGATGGTGGTCCCTTGTATAAAGGAATTAATCCGTTCCAAATGAAATGATGTTAAGCCAATTTTCCCTTGTACAAATTTCCCATAGGAATGCACTGAAAACAGAGTAATCCCTCATCGCGGCCATTTTTATGTTGTACGGATTTGCCCCATAGGCGATTCTGTTAAGCAAATCTCCCCTATCTCCGGAATTTTTTATGTTGTACAGATTTTATATTATACAAACCATTTGTTATACGAGGTCCCACTGCAATTAGGATATTGACACCACCACCACCTTTGGCCGGCCGTGGCGTGGGTGAGTGGCGTCTAGAGCACACCCCACCCCACCTGGAGGAAAGAAACGGCTGCTCCTCCATTTCCTCCTTAGCGTCCTTGTTCCCGGCTGGTGGCAGGCAACGGAGAATGGAGAAGATGGATCCGTCCAGACCGACGTTTCCTTCCACAGGTGGTTTAGCACTGCTGGGCAGGAAGCAGGGCCGGAAATGGCCAAGTTCGTGGTGACCCTTAGAAGTTTGGGGGGCACGGCAGGGCTCGAAGGGAACTTCATCCGGCACTGAGGGGGATTCAAACTCTTGACCCCCGAGGGATTGCCTCTGTTGCTCGGGGCAGGCCTCCGTGTGGTCACAGAGGGGAGGGCAGGCTTCACGGAGGCCACGATGGAGACCGTTCTCAATGTCCTGACCCCAGAAGGATGGGAGGTGGAATGACCTGGGACGGGACCCGGGCCGTGAGCGGAGTTCTGGCTGCATTGCGGCACTTGAACCCCATGCGTTGCTACGAATAACGAGGAAAAACAAGAGGAAGGAAGAACGCTTCACTCGAGGGATCTTGCGCTGGCCGGGAGAATCTGACTCGGCCTTCCTGAAAGTTCTGCAGAGACGCGCTTGCAGAAGCCCTCGGGGGAGCAATGCACGGCATCTCCCGTCTCCAGATCCTTGCCGGAGAGAGCGTCTATTTATAAAGCCACGGCGAGAGAGATCCCGGAGGGAGCTTGGCAGCCGGCACGGCATCACGCCTCCCTTCTGGCAGGGGTTGACAGCTGCCCGGGAGCCACGGCGGCTATTAAAAGCCGGACTGCGGATCTCCCTGAATTAAGGGGGGGGGAGGGAAGAGAGAGTCAAAACCAGGAAGCACAGCTGATGAACTTCCCTTAAATAAGTAAATACTTAAAAAAAATAAACCCTCTTGCCAGCTCTCCTGTGGATTCTTATTCCGCGTCTTTTAAATAATATTTTTTTAAATCTGCTTCCTGGTCCGTTGTATCGGATCGGATCTCTGCAATCCGGTTTGGGGAAGTCCGGGTTCTCGAGAAAACAACCGATCAAAGCAGGACGAGATGAAAAGCCTGTCTTGTGTGCCATCTCCTGGTGGAGGAGGAGGAGGAGGAGGAGAGACATCCCACCAGGAACCACGACCGACACCTCCTCTCTCTGCCCTCTGCAACCTCCTGAGAACCCCCCCCCCCCCCGTGGCTCCTTCCTTCCCTGGTGCACAGTCAGCTGTGGCTGCTTCGGACTTCCTTCTTCGAGGCCTCGGACGCATCTGCAAAGTCTCATCTCTGGTCCCACACCCAGAAGCCTCAACAACCACTCTTTAGGAATGGCCGAGTCCCAACAGAACAAAAACAGGTCCTTGCTGGATGTATTTTCCTAAGAAGAAGAATTGCCCACCTATTTTTAATCCAGCCACAAGAGCCTGCCACTGGAGGTGGGCGAGAGTCCTCTTCCATCGCTTATCAAGAAGGGGTACTGAAAAGCAACGATGCGAGCATTCCGTGCAATGAATGATATCCAAGTTATTACAGAAATAAACTCTGACTTCCAAGCTTTGAGGTTTCCAAGTGAGATCCCCCCCCCCCAAAGCAATCATTCCTTGGTTGTCTTTGCAGGAACTAGCGCAGGGAAAGCGCCCCAGAGGGAGACCAGAGCTGCGGTATAAGGATATCTGTAAGAGGGACCTGAAGGCCTTGGGGATGGACCTCAACAGATGGGAAACCCTGACCTCCGATCGCACTGTCTGGAGGCAAGAGAGACAGCCTGGTCTACATAAATTTGAAGAGGCATTTGTCCAACAGGCAGAGGAAAAGAGGCAGGCACGGAAAGAACGAAACCTGAGGACCGGGCAAGAAACAGAATACATCTGCCCCCAGGGCGGTAGAGACTGCCATTCCCGGATTGGCCTATTTAGTCACACTAGGTGTTGTTTTTAGGATCTCTACTCCAGGCATGATACCATAGTCTTTCGAGACTGAAGGATGCCAATGATGATGTCTTTGCAACAAACCCCTAACGGCTTAACCTGTTGCCCAGACCCAGCGGCGGGCGCGGCCTTCGGAAAAAACTCAGCCGGAACGAAGAAGCGCCACCTCACCGGACGCCGATGCAAGGAATGTAGAAGGCCGCAACTTGAGAGGAACCAAGAATCTATTTTTGACACCACACGAGGGGCGGGCGAGGGCGGGTGGATAAGAGAAGTCTTAAAATGCCTAGGAAAGGTATTCCCAATTTCACTCTCCCCCCCCCCCCCACGCACATACGGCCTCGTCCGTCTTTGCATTTCCGGAGGGCGTTTCTCCCCAGCTCAGAAGGGTGACAGGTCCGTGTCAGGACAGCTGTGGAAGCGTTTTTTTAAAGAGGCCAAAGTGAACGGTTAAAAACGGCAGCGTCTTGAGACGCCTTCAAGACGCACAGACTTATTATAGTGCGTATCTTCGTAACGTCCCACATCGATCACAACCAGCATGAAAACGTGGGTCGGAGAGACGACCCCTAATTTCCCTGTGCAGGGACTATCCACCTCGTTTGCGTCGCACGCGTAAATAAGGCGAGTCCACCTTTTCGCTCTCCCTGCCGCTGCCTTCCCCGCGTGCAAAGAGAAAGGAGAGGTGGGGCAGGATATGTCCTCAGTCCTGGGTTCCTCGCTCACACCGGAGGGCCTCCTTGCAAGCAGGAACCTCCTCTGTAGAAGAGTCGTTTTTCTGGTCGATGTGTTGACTTGGGTTCTTGACACATGCCGATACATCCGAAGTTCTCCAGAAGCCCTGAGTAGAGATGGGCACGAATCAAAAAAATTGTGTTTTGTCTGTCGTTTGTCGTTTAGGGGTCCGTTTCGGTTCGTTTCTGTTTTTCGTGAATTTTTGCAAAAAAAAAATCGTTTTCGTTTTCGTTTCGTTACTGTTTCATTACCATTTATTTCATTTTTTTGTGATTTTTTTAGCATTTAAAGCAGTTCAATGTATTGCCGTAATGAAAACGAAATGCACGACAAAAATTTTGGTGTTTCGTTTCATTTCGTTTCATTTTGGAGACAAAATTCATTTGTCGTTTCGTTACGTAACGAAACGAGAAAACGAAAATGAAAAATTGTTCGTTTCGTGCCCATCTCTGGCCCTGAGAATATACAAGGCTCCTGCACTCCCAAACGGTCTTCGGTTTCGTGAAATTTAGGGCGCAGAATCCGTCCTCCGACTGGCCCGTTTTGTGCCATGCAAAGAAACTCCAAAATCCGGAACAGGAGGAAAGGGACGAAAAACGTAAGTCGGGGAAAAATAATTGGAGACACATCTTTTTCCTAATATCCGTTGCTGTTTCCTCCACCGAGAGTCGAACTGTCCAGGTTTCTCATCCTCTTGAAGTGCAAACGTATTACCTCCTCTCTCGTAACTCAATAAATTGCTTTCTTTGGCAAAATGTTGGCCTTCGCACAGCCAACGCCTTCTCTACCCATGCTTCAGGGGTTGATTTCTTTCAGGATGGATCGGTTTGATCTCCTTGCAGTCCAGGGGACTCTCAAGACTCTCCTCCAGCACCACAGCTCAAAAGCATCAATTCTGCGCGATCAGCCTTCTTTATAGTCCAGCTTTCACTTCCATGCATCACTACTGGAAAAACCCTAGCTTTGACTATCCTGACCTCAGTTGACAAAGTGTGGCTCTATATGCATTTTTAAAAAAATCTATCTACCGATCCTCCAGCAGCTCTCCGTGAAACAATCAAAAAGTATCTAGAACGACCACTTCCTTAAATCTAGGGCAGGGAAAACGAGGCAGCAAAACCAGAGAGGTAAACCCTGCAAGCTTTGCTCTGGATATGTCAGGTAAACCCAGATGTTGCAATAACTGTCAATTAAGGCTATTTTTAGAGGGGAAACACCCACCCACCCAGCCAGTCGCGCACTTCCATTTCACGAGACCAAAAGGAAGCCTTTGAACGGAGATGTCAGGAATGGCTACACGGTTCTTTCTACACAAGGAAGGGTGCGGTTTGTAACACAGCCCGTTCTTTACGTGCAGAACACACGGCTTCTGGTCCGCAGGGTCGCAAAAGCCTGAAAAGGAGCCCGGTGGCGCAGTGGTTAAATGTCTGTATTGCAGGTAAAACTGCGCTCGCGACCTGGGGTTCGATCCCAGGGAGCAGGCTCAAGGTTCACTCAGCCTTCCATCCTTCCGAGGTCAGTAAAATAAGTACCCAGCTCGCTGGGGGGCGGGGGATAATGTGTAGTCTGCATTACTGTAATTAAAAATGCAAACCGCCCAGAGACGACTTGAAGTGGAATGGGGCGGTATATAAGCAGAACACTTTTTGCTTTCAAAACACACCGGGGGTGGGGGCCCTGTGGGCTGGATCGTGTGGATACTGCAAAGACGGCCATAACCTCAAATCTTGTCTCTACCCTTTCAAAATCTAAAGGGGGAGAAGCAAAACCCAACAACCCTGACACCTTGTTCTCTCCCAATCAAATCTGCTAGACACAATCTTATTCCCGCGTACACAAGAAATGAATCATTGCTCCTTGGGTCCGTTCCCCCTCCCCTCCCCCCAGGACCTGCCTCCTCAAGATATTCTAGTTTCGGTGTGCTTACGGCATGTGGGAGGGTGGGGGTGTTTTAATGATCTGTCTTGATTGATTCTTGTAACCACCACCGAACGATTTTATCTGACTATGGAACCATTTTCCAAGTGATTTATGGGTTTAATATTTGATGTTGGATTGTATGGTGGTACCTTGTATAAAGGAATTAATTCGTTCCAAATGAAATTCTGTTCAGCAAGAAACTACAAATTTCCCAGATGAATGCATATTATATATATAGACACACAGAGAGAGAGAGAGAGACAGTAGGACCCCTGGTATCTGCTGAGGATTGGTTCCAGGCCTTCCAGTGGATACTGAAAACCGTGGATAAGAGAGAACGTCTGCCCACCCATGCCCCAACTGCTGTTTCCTGACAGTAGCTTGCTTTTATGGCTGCTGTTTGTGACAGTACCTTGCTTTACAGATGCTATTTGTGACAACAGCTTGCCTTAACAACTTGCTTTTGTGGCTGCTGAATTATTTAATTTTTTTTCCTCTGCCAACTGTGGGTAACTGAATCAGTGGATAATGAATCAGTGGATACGGGGGTCCTACTCTCGTGTGTGTGTGTCTGTGTGTGTGAGTGTGTGTATAAAGCTGTCTATATAACTGTCTACCTACCTACTAGCTGTTCTTCATCTGCCTCAGGGTGAGTTGCGGGAGATGTGAAGAAGAATTACATGCTTTCTGGATCTTTCTTCAAATAAGCCGCCTGCCCTGCAGCTCAGAAGGGTTCCCTTGCGCTCATTCAATCACCATTTTGTCGAGGGAGCAAAGCGGAGGGACAACGTTGATTATGGCATAGGCAACAACAACAACCACAAAAAACTTCATATACCCTGTTTTCCCGAAAATAAGACCTACACCAAAAATAAGCCCTAGTGTGTCTTCTTGGGAAACAATAAATATAAGACAGTGTCTTATTTTTGGGGAAACGGGAGGGGCCCTTCTTTGGACCCCCCTTTTGCTTCTGAAAGGGCACCTGACAGACCACCCGTCCCTTCCCTGCGTGCGGACGTGGCCTGGAACCACCAAAGGATGCTCATAACAGACAGCTCCTGGAATACGGATATTCTCGGATGAGGCGAAGCCAATTTGGCCAAGCCGGGGAAGCCGATTTTTTTTGGCCCGTAGAATCTACCCAGAACTGTACAAACTGCCAAATATATAAAAATATATAAAAAAAGCCCTGTTCATGATGAAACGAGAAGCCAACAGCAGGGATGCAGAGAAAATAGTTTATTTAAAGAGGAGGCGTAACAACCCCGTTTAAAAAAAAAATAGGCATTTTCCGGCAGTATTTTGTTTTGTTTTTTTACAAAAAGGGAGATCGGAGAAGGTGTGCCCCAATCATTCCCCTCCCCGCACCCCCAGGTATTTCCACTCAGGTATGTCTCACGCCCCGCCCCACCCCACCCCACCTGCTCCAATCCACTCCGCAGCGGCAGGGCAAAAGGGGGGGCGGTGGCGGCTCTGTATTTTCTCCTTAGCTCCTCCATCCGCTGAATCCGGAACTGGATCTGAAAGACAACAAGGGGGGGGGGAGAGAAACCGGTCAGAGGAGCCATTTTGCCTGGCCTTCGCTTACAAGTCGGCGTCAAGTTTCGAAGGGGGAGAATTTCTGGGATTCCAGAAAGAAGCTTGGAACCAGCTTTTCCGTGACCTGGAGACAAGCTGCACTTTTATTATTATTGCCTTTCCATCGCGGGCTGTGGAATCCTGGGAAATGTTGTTCCACATCCCTGGGAGGCGCCTGTGTGTGTGTGTGTGTGTGTGTGTGTGTGTGTGTGTGTGTAGCTGATTAGGGGTTTATTTACAGTGGACCCTCGTATAACAAACAGTTTGTATCACATAAAATCTACACAACATAAGAAATTCCAGAGATAGGGGAAATTTGCTGAACAGGATCGCCTATGGGGCAGATCCGTACACCATAAAAATGGGCTTACTCCGTTTTCGATGCATTCCTATGGGAAATCTGTAGAAAGGAAAATTTACTTCGCATAATTTCATGTGGAACGAATTAATTCCTTGATACAAGGGACCACTGTATTTATTTTATTTCGTTTTGTTTGTATACCGCAATCCAATTTTCCTCAAACGGGAACTCTGGGCGGTTAACAACCATGACTTATCAAACAACCCGAAACATAATAATAGTAGTAAACTCGAAAGGAAAAAAAGAAAAGGAAAAACCAGTAATACAAAAACAACGGAACAACAACAAGACAACAAAGGGTGAAGTGTGAAGCCAGCTCGCTCTCTCTCTTTCTCACACTCACACACACACACACACACACACACACACACACATGTGCAAAGGTCTATAAAACAGAGAAGACGAATGGACTTACGTGCTGAGCGATCCGAAGCCGAAGCCTGCAGGGAGGAAGGAAGGAAGAGAAGAGGCTTACCGGGTGAGATATGCCCCAACCGTGTGCGACGGACAAACCCGACTCAGCTATGACCGTTCTCACGAAGAAGGGGTGCGAACCTTCATCTCTCGCCAGCCCCAAAGAAACTCACCTCTAACCTTAACCTACGACCGGGGGTGTTGGTGGGGGGCAGTGAGTGTTAAAACTGAGTCAGATCCTTGCTCCATCTTAGGAATTATCATCTGCCGTCAAGTCAACTCGGACGTTGGGCGATCCTTTTCAGGGAATATTCCAAAGTGGTTTCCCTTTTTCCTTCTTCTTCCTCTTCTTCTTGGCGGTGGGGAATTCCCTGGAAACGGGCAGCTGGCCCACCGCCACCCAGGATGGCTCTTCTCCCGGGACGCATCGTGGGAGGCATCAAACACCCCCAAGTCTGGCTCTACCTCAACCGCGGAGCTACCCGGAGGGCTTCTAGCAAGCCCGCGTCGTCCGATCAGCTCTGACGAACGGCGACCCTTTCTCAGGTAGCTTTCAGGTAGAGAATATTCATCTCTATTTCTGGGACGGTGCAGCTGGCCCACCGCCACCCAGGCTGGCTCTTCTCCCTTGGGCACTGGAACTTGATATCCCTGGCTCTACCTCAACCCCTGAGCTCCCCAGACAGGCCCAGCCCAGAGAGACAGACTCCTGAGTGGGCCGACCAGCTGTTTTGACAGATGTTTGGGTGGAGCGAGTTCAACCGAGGGCCTTCCGAGGCGGCAAACCAGCAACGGGGCCAGAGAGTGCCTGACCCAGGGCTGGAGGAGACTCGGGGTGTGGGTGGGAGGGTGTGGGTCTGTCTTGCTTCCCTCTCGAGCGCCTATTTCTTTTTTCGGACGAGGGCTCCTACCTCCGCCGCTGGCCCCCCCGAAGCCAGAGAAGCCGCCGCCGCTTTGCGTGCCGAAGCCGCTGGACTGCTGAGAGAGGGAGCCGAAGGTCGGGGTGTTTTGACTCGCCAGGGTGCCGAACGAGGCGGTGTTTGCGCTGCCGCCGAAGCTGAGGGTCCAAGGAGAAACAGTGCACGTCCAGCGTCGGAAAGAGTGAGAAAGAAGACTCTCCCCAACCCCATCTTAACACCCCAAACGCCTCCCCCACCCCTTTTAAGCTCTAAGGGTGCCGACGCTGGCATCATCTCAAGGGGTGCCTATTTATTAGAGCCCTGGGGGAATTGTTTAAAAATATATATTTAATCTATTTAAATGTTTCTAATAAATATATTTATACAGTGGACCCTTGTATAACAAACAGCTTGTATAACATAAAATTTTTACAACATAAAAAATTCCGGAGATCGGGGAAATTTGCTTAACATAATCGCCTATGGGGAAAATCTGTACAACATTAAAATGGGATTACTCCGTTTTCAATGCATTCCTATGGAGATTTGTATAAAGGAAAATTTGCTTAACATAATTTCATTTGGAATGAATTAATTCCTTTATACAAGGTACCACTGTATATTTAAAAATATATTTCTAAGTTTTTTCCAGGCCACGGATAAGTGTATCAATGGGCGTTTGACCTCACAGACACAGAGGTTCTCCTGTTAACATAAAACTGTAACACTACAGGCAGGCAGGGGACTCGTTACCACAAGCCTTTCCTGATTTCTCAAACATCTAGGAAGACACTCTTCTTTTTACCACTTATCTTATCTTTCTGTTTCCCCCCCCCCCCCGGCCCCATTTTATCAATCTCCTGCTATTTTTATCTTCATTTTAGCTTAACTTGAGTCTATTGCTCTCTCGACTTAGGCATATTTTGTTTTGTTACGCTCCTTGTATTTTGGTGTTTTTTTTTTAAAAAAAAACGCATTCCTGTGTTAGCTTGTCGTGTCATGCCCTAGCACGAGATGGAGGGCATAAAAGACAGACAGACA
>JAHTLZ010003292.1:0-13727 GCA_023846285.1 Phrynocephalus versicolor | reverse complement strand
GTGGATGAATGTTAGGGTGTCTCCCCACCAGGACGAGGCTCCGGCTGCCCCCCCGAGTGACTCTGAAGGCACTTAGCGGGCTTCAAAGAGGAGGCCAAAGATGAATCGGAGTAAAAGGGGGACTCCCTGAGCCCAGGAGAAGTTTCCTGTGACTGGCAGGAAACTGAACCCAACACAGCACCCTCTCTGTGGGCACCCAACCCTATGGAAGAACAGAAGGTCTGCCCCAAGGCCAACCTAATGCCCCTGAATTAGCCCACATGTGTGTGGGTGTGGGTGTGTAATTATCTGCCTGTCCTTCTCTGCTCCTTCCCTAAAGCCACTGGCTTTTCTCACTGGAGGTCCCGACCTCCTCCGTCTCCAGCGCTCGTTCCATCTGCTGATCATCATCCTTCCTCCAACATCCTTCCCTCCATCCTGGGCCTGATTCTGAGCCACACACACACACCCCAATTCTGGCTCTGGACTCCTTTTCCTGGCTCTCCTCCTTCTCTTAAGCTCATTCCAGAGACTCTCCTCTCTTTCTCTCTCTCTGTCCTTCCAAATAAAAATAAAAAATTTGGGGGGGGGCTTCCTTCTCACTTCCTTCGCCCGCTAGGTTCCCCCCCGTTGATCCTTGGGGGGGGGAGATAGAGGACCCCCCCACCTCCCACCCACAAAGAGAGGGAGGAAAGAAGGAGCCGCTTCCCCCCAAAAAATAGGCTGGGCAGGGGGTCTCTCTCTCTCTGCCCCCCCCGGGCATCTCTGGTGAAGGGGGGGATCCTGGAAGCCTCGCCCCACTACTCCCCCCACCACCACCAGGTACCCCCCTCCTTCTCTTCCCTCGCCCCCTCCCTCCCTCCCTCCCTCCCCCCCATCTATCTGGGTCCCACTCTGGGAGGAGGAGGAGGAGGGGGGGGAGAGAGGGGAACCTTCACACACAGACACACACAGACACACACACCGCCGCCCCCCCTTTCCCCCCCTCCCAGGAGGAGGAGGAAGGCCACCCTCACCCTTTCTTCCTCCCTCCCCCCCCGCCGCCTTCCTCCAAAGACAAGCCAAGGAAAGCGTCCCCCCCAATAAAAACAAACAAACCCACCCGATCCGCCGGGAATGGAGGTCGGAAGTGGCCCTCCTGAGCAGGAAGGCGAGGGGGACGCTCTAGGAACGGCACCGCCGCCTCTTTATTACCCCTCTTTCCGCCGCCGCCCCGCCCCTCAGACCCCTCCCCCTGCTCCTCCTCCACCGTAAGAGGACTCTCTGGGAATGACACCGCCTCTCTATCACCACTTAAAGGTAAAGGTTCCCCCCCCCACACACACACATACACATACACACGCACGCACGCACAAGGGTGCTCCTCCTCCTCGGGTGTCCGGCTCTGGGGGGCGGGGGCGGAGTTCACCTCCCTTTCTGAACCACAGAGCCAGTGTTGGGCAAGCCCCTGGCCGGCACGGCTGCAAGGAAACGCCGTTCTGCCTTCCTGCTTTTTAAAAGGGTGGTTCCCCCCCCCCATATTTATCTCCCTTGCATTCCTCGCACGAAGGCTTTCGAAGGGCTCGGTTGGGCCCAGGAGCCGCCCCCCCCTGCTCTCCCTGGCGGCGGCGGCACAATAAGCGGCAGCAGCGCCCGGGATTCGAACCGCCGGAGGGGCCCGACTTTGCAGCAGCAGCAGCCCGGGAGCCTTTTAGTCCGCTGAGCCACCGCGACCCCCCCCCCGCCGCCCCCCCCCGTTTCCCCCTCAGCCCCTCCTCCATCCCGCCTACCCCCAGGGGGGACGCTCTAGGAACGATACCGCCTCTCTATCACCACTTGCCCATCCTCTCTCCTGCCTCCCCAGGGGGACGCTCTAGGAATGACGCTGCCTCTTGCTCACTTTCCTCCCCTCTACCTATCAGTCATCGTTTCTTTCCTTCTAATCCACCCACCCAAAATCTGTCTGTCTGTCTATCTATCCCTTCGGTCCGTCTGTCCCTCCATCGTTCCTTCCTGCCAACCTACCTATCGATCCAGGAATCCCAATGCCTCTCCCCGCCCTGCCCCCCCCGCCTCTTCTGCCCTTCCTTATTAAAGGGGGACTTGCCTCAGTCTAGAATATCTTATAAATGGGGCAAGTGGCATTTCTTCTCTTCCTCCTGCCCCCCCACCCCACCCACCACCACCACCATCACCACCACTCCCCCCCCCCAACACGCACCCCTTGATTCCTGCCTCTGGTTGAGGAAGAGTTTGGAAGAGGGAGCCCCGTTAGTCTGTGCAAGAACTGGGGGGGGGTGTCAAAATTAAAAGGAGCCAGTCAAGGCCCCACCTTCAAGACCAGTTCTATTTCAAAGGCAAGCATGGGTGGATCAGGTCCATTTCTTTAGACATGGGGCAGCAGAAGGAGGAGTTTCACAACACAGACCGTTTTGTACCAAACGCTCCTTGGCTGTAGGAGGAAGGGAGGGTGCCTTGGCATGCCGTGATTTGGCTGGAGGGCTCTAAGGAAAAAATGCCTACGTCAAGACTATAATAGTCTCTATAAAGTGCCACAGGTTTTTGTCTTTTTAAATTTTGTTTTGCTTCTTTGAATCTTTCCAAGGAACTAGATGTCTACTATTCTCTTTTCTACCATTCCTAATGGGACTCCAGGGATCTAACGGCTGCACAGCGGGGTGGACGGCTCTTGAGGAATCAAGAGGAAGTCAGTTTGAGTTCATATTCTTTCAGAAGTTTTCCGGGCACTGAGCGTTTATTTCCTAAAATTATTTTAAAGACTAAAAGTAGGAGCACTTTTCACACTACCAGCAGCAAGGCCATAGCTAACGAACCATATTTAATGGTTGTTGGGAAAGACTGCATAGGTGGGACTTTCACACACCCCAGGCTTTTGTCCACCTAGCGAGCCTATTCAGATCATGGTCCACCTCATGAGCCTACTTATGAGCCTATGTCCACCTTATGAGCCTGTTCATGCCAAGGTGATATGAAATGAATGTGAACTATAAAACGGAGGACTCGCCACTAACTTTCCTCAGACTGATGAAGCTACTTGGATGAGCAGCAAAACATTACAGTCCCTCAAGAAAAGAAGCCCAGTTGCCATGACTCAAATTCAAAACTCACCTGGATGACTGAGAATCTTCACAGACATATAGTTAAAACGGGTGGGGTGGGGTCCATAATGAGGGATGGAAACTAACATGGAAAACCCTAGTGTTCTTATGAAAATCAGTCAATGCAATCATGTATATTAATCCATATAAAGTCACATAATAGGTGTTCCCTCATTCAGAGCAAGAGTTCCGAAAAGGCAGCAGACACGGGGGCCCGGCATGGCCTCCACCGGGAGGGAGTTCCAGGGTCTGGCAGTAAAAAGCAAAGCAAAAAGTGTTCTGCTTATATACCGCCCCACACCACTACAAGTAGTCTCTGGGCGGCTTACAATTTTAATTACAGTGTGCAGGCTACACATTGCCCCCCCCCCCCAGCAAGCTGGGTACTCATTTTACCGACCTCAGAAGGATAGAAGGCTGAGTGAACCTTGAGCCTGCTACCTGGGATTGAACCCCAGGTCGTGAGCAGTCTTACCTGCAGGACAGGCATTTAACCACTGCACCACGAGTAGCAGTTGAGAAACCCCTTTCATCTGTGCATACTTCTAATGGGGGGGGGTTGAAATGCTTCATTAATGGCACTCCACTCAGCATTTTTACAGAAGGTCCTTCTATCAGGTACTTTAAAAAAGTATTATATTTTCTTATTAAAAACATAGTTTTCCCATCATCACAAGAGTCCCAAGGTCTTTTACCAGAGAATAACACATATTTTTCTCTACTCCTAGAACCTAGAAATGATTCAAAAGAAAACAACTAAACAACCAATGCTACGCAGTTTAATTACACATTTTTTTCGCAAATCTTACAGCAAGGCTGATTTTTTTCTTCAAAGAGAGAGAGAGAGAGAAATGAAATGAAAACAGTATCCTCTTCTCAGGATTTCCAGACATAAGATCAGGTTGCACCCTGCAGATTCATCACTTTCCTGAACCACCCTGGTGACAGATGGAAGGAAGCCGTATTCTTGCGTCGGTCCATCCGTCCTTCTTTGGACTCTTAAGATTGTCTGCGGAGGAGAAAAGTGACCTTGCCGCAGGTGACTAAGGGGGTGCCCCACTTCAAGGCAGCTCTGGGTCATCCGACAGAGTTGAAAGGACAACTAAATAATTTCCACTTTCAAATAGTTTTGGAGAAGGTAACCGTGTTAGTCTGTGCAAGAATTTCAAGCAAAAGTCAAAGAGAAACAAAACAAAAGACAAATGGCACCTTAAAGACTAACTTTCATATTTCAATTTAACGTTGCGTGGACACGTCCCCCTTCTTCAGACACATAGCATCAGAACGAGGTGTGCAATTTAACATGTGACGCGATATACGTTTCATACCAAATACCTACATACAACAGCCAATGAATATTGTGGTAGGTAACGTATATTCCATTACATATTACAGGAGACCCTCGTATAACGGAGGGTTTGTATAACGAAAAACTTGTACAACAAAAAAAATCCGCCCCCCTCCCCCCCCGCGGCCACCTCCGTCCATCACCTGCGGCCGCCCGGGAAGAGGACGGGGGCGGTCGATGCCCGCGGCCGGCGGGAGCAGCAAGGCGATGGTGGCGTTTCCCGGGTCGGCCCGGGAGGCCAGAGACGGTGCCCGCGGCCGGCGGGAGCAGCAAGGTGGTGGTGGCGGCGGCGGCGGCTCCCGGGTCGGCCCGGGAGGCCGGAGACGGTGCCCGCGGCTGGCGGGAGCAGCAAGGCGGCGGCGGCGGCGGCTCCCGGCGGCCACCTTCCCCCAACCACCTCTGGCCGCCGGGGGAAAGAAGGAAGGAGGGAGGGGAGAGGAGGGGGCGCCCAGGACAAGCGGCGCACCCCACTCCCTTCCCCCACCCCCGCAGCCACCTTCCCCCGACCACCTCTGGCCTCCGGGGGAAAGAGGGAAGGAGGGAGGGGAGAGGAGGGGCAGCAGACACGGAGGGGGGTGACCATGCATTGAAATGGATTACATCCGCTTTCAATGCATTCCTATGGGAAATTAGAATTTGTACAACGAAAACTTTGTATAACGTAATTTAATTTGGAACCAATTAATTACGTTATACAAGGTATCACTGTATATCGTACACCTCGTTCTGCTGCTATATGTCTGAAGAAGGGGATGTGTCCACGAAACATTACCTTAAAATATGAAATTTAGTCTTTAAGGTGCCACAAGTCTTTTTTTTCCCCCTTTTCCTTTTTGTTTTGTTTTTCATTGATTTTTGCCTGGAACCCTTTTGAATTGAAAAAAAGGAAGGGCCTTCAGCTCCATGACCAACGCATGCAGGCAGATGAGGCTTCCACCTTCTCTCTCTCTCTCTCGTCTGGGAGAAATACAGGAAAAGGAAATGAAAGGTCCACCTTTTCCGAACCCTTTAAGGATTTATCTTTTAATTAAAAAAAAAATCCCAACCCAATGATCCTGGAGGACCGTTTCCCCTCCGGTCGGACGAATGGAATGGCCGGGCCTCATGTTGTTCCAAAGGGAAGGTTCCCCCCACAATCCTGGGTTGTCACTGGGACTCCGGGGGCACCTCCTCCTCATTCTCCTCCTCCTCCTCCTCCTTGGTGTGGACCCTTTGGTGCGACTTCAGGTGCCTCTCCTGACGGAAGCTCTTCTCGCACTCGGAGCATTTGTAGGGGTTCCCCCGGATGTGGATTTTGAGGTGGGCGTTAAGGTGGGTGCTCTGGTTGAAGCTCTTCGCGCACTCGGGGCACTTGTAGGGCTTCTCCTCCGTGTGGGTCCGCTGGTGCCTCTTCAGGTGGGGGCTCTGGTTGAAGCTCTTCCCGCAGACGGGGCACACGTAGGGCTTCTCCCCCGTGTGGATCCTCTGGTGGACCTTCAGGATCCGGCTGTCGCTGAAGCTCTTCCCGCACTCGGGGCAGGTGTAGGGCTTCTCCTTGGTGTGGGTCCTCTGGTGGACGTTGAGGCTTTTCCTCACGCTGAAGCTCTTCCCGCACGTGGAGCAGTGGTAGGGCTTCTCCTTGGTGTGGATCCTCTCGTGGACCTTCAGGCTCCGGCTGTCTCCAAAGCCCTTCCCGCACTCCAGGCACTGGTAGGGCTTCTCCCCCGTGTGGGTCCTCTGGTGGGACTTCAGGATGACGCTCTGGCTGAAGCTCTTCCCGCACTCGGCGCATTTGAATGGTTTCTCCCCACGGTGGATCTTCTGGTGGATCTTCAGGTTCCCGCTGTTGCTGAAGGACTTCCCGCATTCGGAGCAATGGTTGAGCTTCTCCCCCGTGTGGACCTTCAGGTGCAGTTTCAGGATGACGCTCTGGCTGAAGCTCTTCCCGCAGTCGGGGCACGGGTAGGGCCTCTCCCCCGTGTGGACCCTCTGGTGGCGCTTCAGGTGGGTGCTGTGGTTGAAGCTCCGGCCGCACTCGGGGCACGTATAGGGCTTCTCCCCCGTGTGGATCCTTTGGTGCTTACTCAGGTTGGAGCTCTGGCTGAAGGTCTTCCCACAGACGGGGCACTTGTAGGGCTTCTCCCCCGTGTGGGTCCTTTGGTGCGATTTCAGCTCTGGGCTGCGGCTGAAGCCCTTCCCACATTCGGGGCACGTGTAGGGCTTCTCCCCCGTGTGGATCCTCTGGTGCCGTTGGAGGCTCCTGTGGTCACTGAAACCCTTCCCGCACTCGGAGCAGCAGTAGGACTTTCCCGCCGAGTAGAAGCTCAGGTGCGAAGTGACGTCCAGGTGGGGGCCAAAGGGCTTCCCGCCGTCCAGGAATTTGTAGGGTTTTTTGGCCGGGTGGATCCTCTGGTGCTTGGTCAAGTAGACCTGCTGGCTGAAACTCTTCCCACAATGAGAGCAGATCAACTGGTTTTCCCCGTTGTGCATTTCACTACATCTCCCTTCGGAAAAAGACTCCGGCACCGGGATTTCGTGGAAATCTATCCCTTCAAAGACTATCCTTTTTTCCTCGGTTCCCATACTCTGCTGCTCTTCTGCTCCTTCGTGGTTCTCCCTTTGAATGACTAGGGATTTTTTTTTTAAAAAAAAGAAATTACAAGAGAAAACAAGAGCAGTGAGGAACCGATCTTTGTGTCAGAGAATAAAAGGCAACTGATTTCTTAACTAACAAGGCAGAACAATAATACTGTTCCTTTAAAGAGTATTCAATAGCCTCTGAAGAAAAGCTGAATGGCTACAATGACAGAGTTTTCTACTTGCACAAGTAGGAGTTCAACCCCTGGAATGATCCAAAAGTAAAAGGTAAAGGTTCCCCCCTACACATGTGTGCTAGTCGTGGCTGACTCTAGAGGCGGCGCTTATCTCCGTATTCAATGGTAATAGAAGCCCAGCACAAGTGCATACCGCAAAGAAAGAAGAGCTCCTCTAAGTCCCTGAGGGCGCAGGCATGGTTAATGGGTGGAGTTAGAGAGGCTCTAAAGCCCAAGGAGAGGTCTTTCCGTAAATTGAAATCCTCCCCAATGAGGAAAATAAAAAGGAACACAAACTCTGGCAAAAAAAATGTAAAAAGAGAGACAAAGAAAAACTTTGAGGAACATATGGCTAGCAGAGAACCAGTTGGCCCTCTGGATGGTGAGGGAGGAAAAGGGGAGGTTAAGGAGGACTTGGAAATTGCAGAGAAATTAAATGACAGAAGACCTTGGGCAGATTCCGCTGCCTGAACCTCCCCTCTTGACTAAAGAATTAAATCAAATACAGTGGACCCCCATATAACAACCGGTTTGTATAAAATTTAGACAACATAAAAATTCTGGAGATAGGGGAAATTTGCTTAACAGAATCATCTATGGGGCAAATCCATACAACATAAAAATTGTCGTGATTGGGGATTACTGTTTTCAATGCATTCCTATGGGAAATTTGTACAAAGGAAAATTTACTTAACAAAATTTCATTTGAAATGAATTAATTCCTTTATACAAGGTACCACTGTACAGGTTAACATAAGAACATAAGAAGACCTGTGCTGGATCAGACCAAAGGCCCATCGAGTACAGCTTCCTGTATCTCACAGTGGCCCCACCAGATGCATCTTGGAGTGCACGAGACGAGATATCTGTCTCCTGACACCACGCCCCTGCATCTGGATCAGACAGGAACCACTGAAGTAAACAGTGAGGAGCAACATTTCAATAATTTAATCAGGACTCCAAAACTGCAAGCAGACTTTTCCAACAAAATATAAGCAGTGGTGAAGCCGGGGGGGGGGGGGGGGGCTTTAATGGAGTAAGGACAACCTGCCGAGAAGCCCTGCCGGACGTTCCCACCCTCCCACCCGACGGAAGGAGCCCCGTCCCCTACCAGCCACGCGCTCTCCCTCCTCCGCCTCCTCCTCCATGGATGGATCTTCCCCCTCCTCTTGCCAGGGGACAAAATTGGGTCTGGGAACCGGAAGCCCTTTTGAAGAAGACAGGAAAGAGGAAAAATTACTGCCAGATCTGGAGCCTCTTCCCCTTCTCTGAAGGCCGAAATCACCCCCCCTCCTCCTCCTCCAGTTCTGTCTGCAGTCAAAAAGGCATCCACACAGCCCACCTTTCATGCCCACCTCCTTCCTCCCTCTCCGAAACAGCCCCTTATGAGGAAAGGCTAAAACATTTGGGGCTCCTTAGTCTGGAAAAAAGGCACCTGAGGGGGGGATATGATTGAGACATACAAAATAATGCAGGGCATGAGTCAAGTGGATAGAGGGAAGCTCTTCTCCCTCTCCCAAAATACCAGAACTAGGGGACATACACTCAAATTGAGGGCTGGCAGAGTAAGAACAGACAAAAGAAAATATTTTTTCACCCAGCGCGTTGTAAGTCTATGGAACTCCCCCCCCCCACAGGGAGATGGGGATGGCATCTGGCCTGGATGCCTTCAAAAGGGGATTGGACAGATTCCTGGAGGAAAAGTCCATCCCAGGTTACAAACCATGATAGAGATGTGTAATTCCCCAGGCTTAAAACCTGGGTACTTCAAGGGCCAGATGCAGGGGAGTGGTATCAGGAGACAGAGATCTAGTCTCATGCGCTCCCCAAACGCATCTGGTGGGGCCACTGTGAGAGATGCAGGAAGCCGGTCTAGATGGGTGTTTGGCCTGATCCAGCATGATGGCTCTTCTTAGGTTCTTAGGTTCCTTCCTGGGTGTCCGATCCCATCAGGCATAACTCCCTTGACCCACAACCACACATCCGCCAAAGGACCCACAGGGGAGACACTTGCGCGTGCACACACACACGCGCGCGCACACACTCCGGCCACCCCCTGCCTCCACGTCCTTCCCTGCAGACACAGGCGGCACCTTTTGCGCGATCAGCTCCTCACCGCCAAGGAACCCGATTCCCTCTCGTGTCCTCCTGTAAAGCAGTGTGTGTGGGGGGGGGGGCGGACAGCGCGAGGCCACCCTGTTCATGAGCCCTTAAGCCATGGGGGCCTCGGGGGGGGCACTGCACCTGGGGGGGGGATGTCTCTTTTGAAACCTGTGGGCGCCGTGCAGCCATTGTGACCAGAAGGCATCCCTGGCTTCCTCTTGAAAAGAGGGGTGCTTGGAGACACCTGGTGGCCATGAGTTCCAGGGTCTCCTTATGCCTGGAGTGGAGAAGGAGCTCCTTTTGTCTCTCTCCCCCCCCAAATGCTCCCTTCTTCTGATTAATTCCCCCCCCCCCAGCCACACACACCCTTTGCTACCAATCTCACATGAAACCAATCAGTCTTTATTTTAAGATCTCACCGCCCTGGATCAGAGTGTTTCAAATAATTAAACAAAACAGCTGTTATTCGCAAGGACCTTTGGTTTCTAGGAATCAGTGTGCGCGTTTTCAGAGAATGGTGAGAGATGCCATGTGCTTGAAAAATATTTTAAATTTCCATTTTCATACGGGGGGGGGAGGAACCATCCCAATTTTATTCCCTTTTCAATTCCTTTACAGGAGCCCTGGTGGATGGACACAAACAAAAATGGGTGCATGAAAGTATGCAGCAGAAGGAGTGAACAGGATTTGCATGGGGCTAGAATGTTAAGAGGGACATTATTTGTTTAAAAGCAGAATTAGAAGCCGAAAACCAAGAGGAGAGGCATTGGGCGTCTCTTGTGGAAAGTTGTGAGGTTAAAGGAAGGGCTCTTCAGGATTTCCCCAGGAAGACCTCCCACCCCCACCCCTGGGAGTTCCAGCCCACGGACCTCCCTTTCATTAGGCCGGGGAAAGGGCCGACTCCGCAGGCAGAGATGTTCATAAGAACATAAGAAGAGCCATCATGCTGGATCAGGCCAAAGGCCCATCTAGTCCAGCTTCCTGTATCTCACAGCGGCTCCACCAGATGCGTTTGGGAGCGCATGAGACTAGATCTCTGTCTCCTGATCCCACTCCCCTGCATCTGGCCCTTGAAGTACCCTAGTTTTAAGCCTGGAGATTACATATCTCCATCAAGGTTTGTAACCTATGGTGGACTTTTCCTCCAGGAATCTGTCCAATCCCCTTTTGAAGGCATCCAGGCCAGGTGCCATCACCATATCCTGTGGCAGGGAGTTCCACAGACTAACAACACACTGGGTGAAAAAATATTTTCTTTTGTCTGTTCTCACTCTCCCAACCCTCAGTGGATGTCCCCTATTTCTGGTATTTTGGGAGAGAGAGAAGAGCTTCCCTCTATCCACTTGACTCATGCCCTGCATTATTTTGTACGTCTCAATCATATCCCCCCTCAGGCGCCTTTTTTCCAGACTAAAGAGCCCCAAATGTTTTAGCTTCACTTGCGGTCCCAGGAAAGAGGGCTGCAGAAAAATGAAGGCTGAGGTTTCCACAGACCCTCAGAGGACGAGCCGACCCCCTTTATTTTGCCCCCCCCGGTGAGCGAAAGAAAGTATTGGGGTGAGTCTGTGGGTGGGGACTCCCCGACTCCTTCTTAGCCCATTCTAGATGTCTCGAGATGCCAGGAGGTGCAAATGGTGCCGCCCGAGTTCTGGGCAGTATGGGATCCGTGGGCACGTGTCCCGTGGGTGCACCACCCAGCCTCCCCCCCACTCCCCGAGCCTTGCCTCTTCTTTGGCACGCACATGAACCGTGGTCCATATGGTTGCAGACTGCCTCTGGCATTATGTGGATGCTTCTGCAGGGCAGCTGGCGGGGAATGTAAGTGTCCCCCGTGGCCTGCTCTCCCCCACCCCCGCCCACCACCCCCGCCCACCACCCCCACTCCCACCACCCCCACCCCCATCCGGCTCCCTGGCAGACAACCCCAGAGGGAGGCTGGATGGGCTTTGGAGCCTCACCTTCTCGCTCAGTGTTGGGGGAGGGAGGAGGAGGAGGAGGAGGAAGGGCCTTACCCAGCTTCCCGCAGCGCTGCCAGCCTTCTCCTCTTCCGTGGCTCCCTCCCGTGGGACCCTCCGGCCGGCCTCGGGAAGAAGAAGCAGCAGAAGCCCCCAGGCCCCCTCCGTGGAAGGCGGCGAAGTGAACGGCCATCTCCTCAAAGGCCTCCAGAGGGTCCTGCGAGGCGGAGGAGGAGGAGGAGGAGGAGCAGGAGGGACCAGGTTGAGGGTGCAAAAAGTCCACTGGGGCCCAAGGAGGAGAACCGGGTGGTGTGGGGTGGGGGGGGGGCACTGGAGGGTCCGCTACCCACCCAGAGCATCAACACCCCCCCGCAGGACGCTTGCAAGCGGTGGGGGTGGGGGAGGAGCAGAACAAGGGCCCACAACACTGGTCAGGAATAAGAAGGCAGGCAGGAGGGAACCCCCCCATCGCTTCCAGAGGGGACCCCCCCCCAAGAAACCCCACCACCCTCACCCCCTCCGCTACCTGATCTGACTTCATGGAAGCCGCGTCTATTTCGCTGCAAAGCGACGGCGACCCCAAGGAATTCTCCCGGGCCCTTTCAGAGCCTCCTGGAAGAAAAAACCAAGATGATTATTGTGAGCGATGAGTTCTTCTAAGCAGGAGAACTCCTCCTCCCTTCCTCTCTCCTTCCCTCCCTCCCTCCAGAGGCTTACGTTTCACCAGCCTCCCATGCAATAAATAAATCGATAACCGGAAGCAGTGACACTCCTTCTCGGGAAAGGTAGTTTCGCTGTCCATAAGGCGCCTCCCAAAGAACTAGGACTTCTAAAGGGCAAGGACTTCTCATGCAAAATGAATCAGGTGGAGTTGAGGCAACATCTTGGGGCCTCTCTGGCCGAATGTCCCTTGCGAAATGTTCCAGGGACCAGAGGGAGGCGCCACGAATCCTCTCCAGGAAGGATCCCAACAAACGGGGGCCACTTCAGAGGAGGATGGAGGGGCAGGGAGGATCGGGGGTGGGGTGGGGGGTGAGGGTGGAAACAAAAGTTCTTGACCGTTCCAGAGTGCAGGATGCGTCACAATGGGCTCCGGTTAAGAAGAGACCCAGCTTTGGGTTGGTGATCAGGGGAAACTTCCCGCCAACGGGACCCGGTGACACATACACCCCCCCCTCCAAGGGCAGGTGGCGAGGGCTCCAGCCCACTGGGGGGCCTTCCGGAGAAGTCTAGGCCACTCCTTTGGACGCGTATCCCCTGCCTGGAGCCGGAGGGGGAGGGAGGTCGGACTAGATGGCCTTCCAGAGCCTTTCTGGCATCTGCAGTTCTTCCGCCTGCCCCCCCCCAAAAAAGAGGAGTCCACCTGCACTTGCACCCCAAAGCTCCTCCTTACCCCGGGCGGTGGCCGCTCCCTCGCCCTCCTGCACAGCCCCACCGAAGAGGGGCCTCTGAAGAGCTGCCTCGGCCGAAACCGTCTCTCCTCCTCCGTCCGCAGGAAGGCCCCTGTCGGAGGATGGGGACGGATCCTGTGATGGGAAAACAGGCGCTCAGAGGCAGAGAAGCAGAACCGGGAAAGGGACCTGGGGGGGGGAGGGGCTGCCCAAGACCGGGAATCCCACCTCAGTCTGAGCCTTTGCGCCGCTCGGCAGCCACAGCATCCCCGCTGCACCCCGTGAGGGCCTGGGGATGGGGACGGACAATTCAGCCCCCACCCCCCGGTGCTCAACGCACAACAGGTGACAAACCATGAGGGAGATGTGTCATCTCCAGGCTTAAAACCAGGGTACGTCAGGGGCCAGATGCAGGGGAGTGCTATCAGGAGACAGAGATCTAGTCTCATGCGCTCCCACAGGCATCTGGTGGGGCCACAATGTGAGATCCAGGAAGAAGCTGGACTAGATGGGCCCTTCTTGGCCTGATCCAGCATGGTGGCTCTTCTTAGGTTCTTATGTAACCCCTTTCCCCCCTTGGTTGTGAGGCACTAGAGCAGGGGTCCTCGAAGTTTTCTAACGGCGGGCCATTCCACCACCACCCAGACACCACTGGGAGCCGGACCACAGTCCAAAAAATAAAAAATAAAATAAAGGCCAACATGGGGGAAAGGGGAGAGGGAGGGGCAAGTGGGTGGAGCCCCCCCCATGACCAGTGTGTCTGTGTTTCCCCTTGGTCGCCTACCGTCCATCCCTCTGTCGGTCCACTGCCGTGGCTGCTCTGGCTCGGAAGGAAGGCTGGCTGGCGCTGCCTCCACCTGCCCCCTTCCTTCCTTCCTCACAACCACAATAACGCAGGCGGCAGCCACACAAGGAAGGAAGGCAGGCGGGGGGGGGGTGGAGGAGGAGCAGGGGCAGGGGCTTTGGGGGCATAGAGGGAAATGGGAGATCTTGCTGCAGCCCTCCCGTTTTAAATTGCCCTGCTCAGCTGCAGCCGGTGCCCCGACCATCTGGGCGGCAGG
>JAHTLZ010003291.1:11292-22278 GCA_023846285.1 Phrynocephalus versicolor | reverse complement strand
TAGATAGATAGATAGATAGATAGATAGATAGATAGATAGATAGATAGGTAGATAGATAGGTAGGTAGGTAGTGCCAGGAGATGCACAATGGAATAGCACAAACCCCTGTTGCTATGTGTAACACCCAGCACATTTATGCTGATGTAACTTTACACCATGCCAGCCTAAAGAGGATTTTGCCCAGTGTGCTGTATTATTTATTAATACGACACGATTCACGTGCCATTTTAAAATGCATAGCTTAAATCCAATTTCTGCTCTCGACATGAGTGGATTCACTAAAGGAATCGCTGGATGGGAAGTAAATGCTTTTGTAAATCCTCTTGATGGAGTGAGGCTTCTACTACTCAGACTACTCTTTGGATTTGAGGCCACATTTTCTTAAACACCCCTTTAAAGTACAAAAGAAAAAAAATAGTGTTCCAGAATCCTCTAATTTGGACCCTCTTTAAAGTAATAAGAAAATGTTGCTCCTTGATGGGGAAAAAAACCATAATCCCAGAAGAACATTAAAAAATGACTTAAAAGCGTGCTTCCCCATAAATTTATTTTATTTTATTTTTAGACTTGTTAACTGCCCGATTTTCCTGTGGGAACTCAGGGCAGTGTACAACACGTTGCAAATCAACAACTTGTCCAGACCAACAAGATCCCAGACGAACCAAATCAAATTACAAACAATAACAACAACAACAACAACAACAACAACAACAACAACAATAACAATGAGAATAAAATGTAAATAAAAAATAGAAATAGAGCAGCCATATCACATAAACAGGGTCCAGCAAGAAAAGGCTGGGACAAGCAGACAAACAACTGAACAAGTTCAAATACTTGAACATGTCTTAATTGTACCGGGCTGTATATTATCCCTCATTACTGTAAGCCGCCTTGGGTCCTTTTCCAAGGAGAAAGGCGGGCTAAAAATACTCTAAAATAAAATAAATAAATAAATAAACAAACCACTGTGCACTCGATGGTCACCCAAAGCATCCCCTAAAGAGCTGGGTCTCTAAATTAAGATAGAAAATTTATTTTAAAATGAATATAAAATAAGAGGGTTACTTTTAACACATGGTTTCCACAACGATGGAGGATACAGGCTTTCCTTTTTTCTACAGCCGATCAATGAGATCTTTCCCCAAATCTCTCCCTCTCTCTGGGTTCTTCCCGGTGTCCTCACACAGGGGGCTGTTTCTTTTGAATGGCCAGCCTGTCGTATCTCTGCAAAACAGCCCCGAGACAAAAGGGAGCTGAAAGCAGGTGAAACAAAAAGATTAAAGCCCTGGAAAAATTGCAGCCCGCATGATGGTCGAAGCCTGTCTGTTATCACTGGCATCATCCGGCTCTTAAAAAATGCTGAGGAAGCCAGGGAGAAGGAACTCTCTTAATTCCTTATTGTAAGCCGCCCAGAGACCTTTGGGTAGTGGGCGGCATATAAGTTGTAAAAATAAAATAAAATAAAATAAAAATAAACCAGGCTTGCATCTGAAATAGGAAGGCAATGGAGAAATCAGTCTGAGCCTTGTGGCACAGTGGTTAAATGCCTGTCCTGCAGCTAAAACCGTGCTCACGACCTGGGGTTCAATCCCAGGCAACAGGCTGAAGGTTCACTCAGCCTTCCATCCTTCCAAGGTCGGTAAAATGAGTACCCAGCTTGCTCTGTGTGTGTGTGTGTGGGGGGGGGGGGAAATGTGTAGCCTGCATACGGTAATTAAACTGTACACCACCCAGAGACTACTTGAAGTGGTATGGGGCAGTATATAAACAGAATCAGAACACTTTATCACCTTTTTAGGGTCTTAAAATTGTCCAGGGAGGTCCTTCTCTTGGTCCAGTCAACTCTAGAGGTATGTTCGACAGGGGCCCAAGCATTGCCTTCAGATTATGGAATGCCTTCAGCTACGAGTTAAAAAATGGCCCCCTCTCCTCGTCCCTCCAAATTTTTAACGGCAGTTGGAATCATGTTTTATTGCCATAGACCTTTGGTGTTCAATGATAGGTAGTTGCCCTAAATCCATGGCTAATATATCCTTTCAATTTGCTTTTAAATGCTTTTTTATTCCTTAATTTGTTTTTTATGACAATCTTAAGGTTCCCTTGCTTGTTTATTTTTTAAACCTCCATGTCCTGTTGAATTCTTGCTCTGCTGTTCCAAGAATGTTTGTTTGTTTATTTATTTATTTATTTATTTATTTATTTATTTATTTTGGAACTGCTGAGTCTAGAATTCCTTTCTGGTAACGGCTCCCCTTCCCCAAACCTTGTAACTTGTCAATGTCCCGGCCCTGGCTAAAACGCCCCACGAGTCTTTATTTGAGAAAAATATTGCTTTTCGCTTGACATTTTATCCTCCCAGGCAGACCTCGGAATAATAGCCGTGAAGCCAGAAAACACCTCTATGTTCTTCTTGTTAGTTCTCTGAATGGCGAACAAGAATGTTCGGTGTCATATTTCTTTGCAAAACTCGCTCGCTCACGCAGGGGGGCTAATCCTTTGCAAATTGCTGCCTTGGCTGTATTTTCTCCCGGAAACAGCCATTTGAGAGAGTGCCTGCTGTTTTTAAGGAACGGTGTGAGCCTTCAAGTCTCTGGATGCTTCCTTTGGAAGAGAAGCAGTTCCTTCCAGGTCAATGTCCCTATCGCAAGAACTTTTTCTGCGTGTGCTAAATAGAGATGGGCACGAAATGAGCAATTTTTCATTTTTGTTTTCGCTTTTTCGTTTCGTTACGTAACGAAACGAAAAACGACTTTTGTCTCCAAAATGAAACGAAACGAACTGAAAGACCGGAAATGTTGTCGTGCGTTTCATTTTCGTTGCGGCAAATACATTGAACTGTAATGAATGCTAACGAGACAGCAATTTTTTGTTTTCGTTTTCATTTTTTTCGTTTCGTTACGTAACGAAACAAAAACGAATTGTTTTGCAAAAATTCACAAAAAATGAAAACAAACTGAAACGGACCCCCTAAACGACAAACGACAAACTAAACACCATTTTTTTGAGTCGTGCCCATCTCTAGTGCTAAACATCAATGGAGAAAGTGGAGTGACTCCAAAAGCCTCTTTTCAGAGGCTTAGACAATGACCTCCCAAAGTCGCTTTTGCATCTGCTTCTGCTTCTGCTAAGATGCCTCCAACTTATGTCAACCCCGTGCACAAGCAATTTCCAAACTACAGAATCCAGTTCCCAACAGCTCATCTCATCTCCCCGAGAGCTCAACTCTGTGGCTCCCCTTGCAATATCCTCTCATCTTTGGTCTTCCTCTTGTCCTGCTGCCTTCAACTTCACCTAGCATTGCAGTGGGACCCTTGTATCCGCTGATTCATTAACCACTGGTTCAGTTCTCCACGGTTGGCAGAGGAAAAAAATAAATAATTCAGCAGCTGCAAAGCAAGCTACTGTCACAAACAGCAGCCATAAAGCAAGCTACTGTCACAAAACAGCAGGTTTTTGGGTGTGTGTGTGTGGCATTCTCCTATACCCATGGTTTTCATTATCCACCGGAAGGCCTGGAATCAATCCCCAGCGGATACTGGGCTCCTACTCTATTGTCTTTTTTTTTAAAAAAAGAGAACCTGGTCTTCTCAGGATGTGTCCAAAAGTAGGACAGCCTCTATTTCAGCATTTCAAAAAGGAGATGGGACCCTCATAAAAAGGAACCTAACAATTGATGACATAGTGTCAATGCAATCCCATGTGCAGAGTCAACTCATGGATCCATTAAGACTAGCATTGCCAACTAGAGATGGGCACGAATAAAAAAAATGTGTTTTGTTTGTCTTTTGTCGTTTAGGGGGTCTGTTTCGGTTCGTTTCCGTTTTTCGCGAATTATTGAAAAAAATTCATTTTCGTTTTCGTTCGTTTCATTACCAATTTGTTACCATTTATTTCAATTTTTGTGGTTTTTTTTAGCATTTAAAGCAGATCACTTGTATTGCCATAACGAAAACGAAACGCACAACAAAATTTCCGGTGTTTCTGTTTGTTTTGTTTCATTTTAGAGACAAAATTCGCTTGTTGTTTCGTTGCATAACAAAACGAAAAAACAAAAATGGAAATGAAAAATTGTTCATTTCGTGCCCATCTCTATTGCCAATTCAGTGGCAGCAGTTCTGTTTTTTTTTTTTTTTTTAATCTGGGATTCTTTTCTAGCCCAACCTAGAAATCTCCACAGGTCTCCCATCCACATACCAACCAGGCTACATCCTGCTTAGCTTCCAAAATGAGATGGGACCATTTTGTTCAATGTGTCTACTATTCTAATGGGCCAAATTTCTAAGGGATATTGGATCCTCTGTGTGTGTGTGTGTGTGAGAGAGAGAGCTGCTATAGAAACTCGGATCAACCGAGTCAGTACTTGTTCCCCTTCCAAACCCTACGCCCTTCGTCCTGCAGTTAAGGCAGCGTGGAATCCGCATGTCAAGATATCCCAACCTTGGATCCCCTCCATTTTTTTGTAATCTCTTTTCCTGCCCTGGGTAATCCTTTCCCATTCATTGGCTTGGGCTCTCCCAGTGGCAGCTGCTTGCGCAGCTTGCATGGAGTTGCCGGAGTCGGAAAGTATCCGGAGCATTTATATCTGTTTATTATTAGAGATTATCAAATGGAAACCAGGAGAGGAAATGGATGTCATATGACCAGCCAGTTGTCCACAATCCTCAGTGAAGATTCCATAGAATACAAATATTGTCTTGCAGAGTCTCGGGTGGGTTACTCCCGGCACACCAGGATTTTAAAAACCGAGTGTTGGAAACATCTCTCTCTCTCTCTCTCTCTCAAATATTTTTACCTTGCCTTTCTCCTTAAGTAGCACCTGAGGCAGTTTACATTATTAAAAGACAATATTTGAAACTAAAACAAGAAGCGTACAAATACTGAAAGGATCGAACAGCTACCACTTTAAGGAGTGCAAAGCCGTACCAAAAACACATTCAAAGGGCTAAGAACCCCTTTTAAAATCCCACTCAGGCAGCCTGGAGGAAGGGAAAGCTTGCTCAAAGAGAAAGGCTTTTGCCGGCTATTGGAAGGACAGTCAAGATGGGGCCTTCTTGGCCTCCAGTGGGAGGGAGTTCCAGAGTCTGGGTGCAGCCATAGAGAAGGTCCTCTCCCATGTTCCCACCATGATTGGCTGTGTGCTTCCATGCAATTTTCATGATTGTTGCATGGTCTTTGAATGGGCTGGTCACACCGTTAGAGTGCCGCATCGCCTACCCAGTCATAATTTATTTATTTTATTTATTCATTAAATTTATATACCGCTCCATTTAGCTACATGGCTACTCTGGGCGGTTTACAAACTGAACAGAAATCAAACCATAAACAGTAAAATACAATACAACAGATAAGCACAAGTATATAAATAAAAACACTATAACTAGTAAACAATGTATAACAACAGCGTAGAACAGGAGCAAGATGGGCTACAGATAAAAGCAAATAAAATATATAATAGCAATCATTATTAGAACATATTAATATCCGGAGAAAGCCTTTTTAAATAGCCACGTCTTTAGATGCTTCTTAAAGACTGGGAGGGAAGGTGCCAGACAGATCTCCGGAGGAAGTTGGTTCCAGAGCCGAGCGGACGCCACTGAAAAAGCCCGATTTCTTGTCAAAGATTTACGGACCTCCTTCACCGACGGCACGCTCAAATGTCCTGCCTGAGATGATCGGGTGTGATGGGCAGTACTTTGCGGCAGGAGCCGTTCTGCCAGATAGCAAGGTCCTAAACCGTTTAGGACTATCCATGTGTTGCTGCAGTTTCAGTTAGGAAACATCAAACGCAGAGATGATGCCACAGAGCTCGGGATGGAGCAGGTTTGAATTTGACTCTGGAGTTGGCTCTGATCGGCGTGGCCTTTCTCTGGACACCATGTGGGCTGAGGGGCTTCTCCACACCCCGAGCGCAGAAGCTGTAGGACTACACAGCACAACGGAGGTAGGACGCAGATATGGCTGAAGAGGCTGGACCCGTGGCTGAGATAGATGCATTATTACCTCTTTCTCGAGATACCACCTACCACGGCCCTTATCAGGTAACCAGATGTTCAAGTCGGCAATGACACAATGGGTGGTTCATGGTCCTACGAAAGAGCAATTTGGGAGGAATTAGGCATGACAAGGAGAAATGGGGGCGAAGCATAAGGACTGCTCCTAGGTGTGCATGTACGAACTTCTGTGCATCAACACGAAGAGCACAATTGTGAAACCGGCCCTGCTTCCTTCCAATACATTATTTATCCAGCCCAATAACCTCTGAAGGCAATAATATATTTGGCTGCCTCTGCCTTCCCTCTCCCATTCTCTCCTCCTTGCTTGTCTCTCCGCCCCCCCCCCCCCGCCGTCCCATCTCCTCTTCAGCCGGGGGGCCTCCAGGGAATGTTAAGGGATGAAATTATTTTGTAAAATCCAATAAAAATTTTAATCAGGTCAACATCGTTACTGGGGAGGAACGAGACGGATGCTCTGTGTTATGTAGAAGAATAGAAGAAAGGAAAGGAGCCAGAGGGGGGGTTGGTGGAGTTTATGGATCTGAGAACATGTGTTTGTACTTACAAAGTGTGTGTGTGTGTGTGTGTGTGTGTGTGTGTGTGTGTGTGTGTTTGTGTGTGTGTGTGTGTGTGTGTTTGTGTTTGTGTGTGTATGTGTGTTAAGTCTATTGGTTATGAACTACAAAACCAGCCCATCTCAGATTGAAATGGGTATGACGGCAAAGAGCTGTATCTGAGGCCAGGATCCTGCATGTTAGTCTCACCTAGAGTAGACCCATTGAGTCAACTGGTGGTGAAGGAAAAGTCAGCGCTCCTGTAAGTCCCATTGCGTTAAACTGACTTGCTGTATTTGGGATCAGTCATGGGACACTGGCTTGGCTATTCCATCTCTTCCTGTGGAACAGCCTAGTGTGCGAACGTACACATATAGTTGTGCACAGAGAAGGCCTACATGCGTTCCCGTTTTTGAGCAGAGAAGATGGGTGCGAATTTCGCAAGCTTGCTAGAGCTGTGGTTCCCAAATTGGGGTCCCCCAGATGTTCTTGGACTGCAATTCCAAAGAAATCCTGGCCAGTCTGGATAATGACGAACGCTTCTGGGAGCATAACATACATAAGAACATTAAGAAGAGCCAACGGCCCATCTAGTCCAGCTTCCTGTATCTCACAGTGGCCCCACCAAATGTATCCGGGAGGACATGAGACTAGATCTCTGCCTCCTGATTCCCCTCCCCTGCATCTGGCCCTTGAAGTACCCTGGTTTTAAGCCTGGAGATGACACATCTCCATCATGGTTTCTAACCTGGGATGGACTTTTCCTCCAGGAATCTGTCCAATCCCCCTTTGAAGGGGAAATCACTATATCAGACAGACAAGGGACTTTTCCATCAGATTTTATCAAGGTGGACATGCCAGAAGCAGAGGCAGTAAACTGACATCCCAGCCAGTCTAAGGCAGTGCCTTGGGTCTTTGTCTCTGGGAAATCCACTCCTTAAATATTTCTCATATTCCAAAAACCCTATTAGGGCCACCGTAGGTAAGGTGCGACAATGGGATTGTGAAAAAGACAACAGGGAAATAAAAGCAAAATTGGGGAGGGAGGAAGTCTCCTTTTTGAACGACAGCGCCCCAAATTGCCCAACCGGGGAGATTTGCTGGCACCCAAGTTGGTGCTGGGGGTGGTGGTGGTGCTGGGAACTGTAATCCCGAATAAACTCTGCTTCGCTTTGAAGGGAAGCACAACGTCTTTGGGCTATTCAGGCCGGGGTGTGTGCGCGAAGTCAAGGTGAACGATAAAACGGAGGGCTTGCCACTAACTTTTCCCAGACTGACGAAGCTGCTTGGATGAGCAGCGAAACGTTTCGGTCTCTCAAGAAAAAAGGAGTCCGGTTGCCATGACTCGACTTCCGATTAAACTCACCTGGAGGAACTAGGAATCTTCACAGACATTTTGGGCAAGCCGTTTTAACTTTTTTAAAAAACAATCACAGCCGGGGCAGCAGTGTGGCAAGGGTGGAGGAGGGCGATAGTGGAAGGAGAAGGAAACTTCCCCTCCAGCAGCCTGTCTGTGTTCTCTGGATTTGCATACTTTAATACAACTCGGGAAGGCTTCGTGCCTGGCCTGACATTTACTAAAACAGCTTCGGCAAGCTCCTTACACATTCTCCTCGCGCAGATTAATTATGGACTCCCAACTCTGCCAGAAGGAGGGATGCGAAGGGAACAGCGGTAGGAGGGGGAAGGGTGGTGGTGGTGGAAGCCGATCCATTCTCCCCAGACGTTGGCTCACAGCCAACATCCAGAGGCATCCCAGCAGCCACCAAGAACGAGAGATCTCTGGAGGAGTCTGGTGGAGGCAGGCAGGTGTGGGGTGGAGCTCCTGGAAGAGAGTGCAGTCTCCGTGCCAGGAGAACGAGGAATTCCCGGCTTCGAGGACTTTGTGAACCCCAGTTGGGATGGCCTGGTGCCCAGCCTGCAATGAGTTCCTCTAGAGAGGTTGGCCACTGAACCAGTGGCTTAACCATGGCACAGTGGTTAAATGCCTGTACTGCAGGTAAAACTGTGCTCACAACCTGGGGTTCAATCCCAGGTAGCAGGCTCAAGGCTCACTCAGCCTTCCATCCTTCCGAGGTCGGTAAAATGAGTACCCAGCTTGCTGGGGGGGGGAGGCAATGTGTAGCCTGCATTACTGTTATTAAACGATAAACTGCCCAGAGACGACTTGAAGTGGTATGGGGCGGTATATAAGCAGAACACTTTTGTTTTGCTTTTCCATGAAATCTTTGCTTGGGGAGGCAGGCTTTCTCTGGAACAGGGCAGGAAGGTCCCGGGAAGGTTTGTGAGCTGTGAAGGACAGATATTGCAAGGCCAGTAGAGTTGCCCTAATAAAATAGACCTTGTGGTGGGGGAAGGGAACTCAAGTTGCAGAGCTGGCTGTCAAGTCAGACTTAAGTGGCACTGGTGACTTGACAAGAGATGGTTGTCCAGGTTTCTGCTTATATACCACCCCGTACCACTTCAAGTAGTCCCTGGACAGTTTACAGTTTTTAATTACAGTATGCAGGCTACACAGTTCCCCCCCTTCCCCTGAGCAAGCTGGGTACTCATTTTACCGACCTCAGAAGGATGGAAGGTTGGGTGAACCTTGAGCCTGCTACCTGGGATTGAACACCAGCTTCGGAGTGCTCACCACTTCCCAAGATCATCGGTTCCATTGTCACACTGGTCTAACAGTTAAGAAGTTTCTCCTGATATCCAGCCTAAATCTGGATTCTTATAGCCAGACCCTTCAGTAGCCAGATTCTCATCCTGCAGTACATCCACATTTCATTTTTTTAAAAAATTGCCTTGTTAAAATCTAACACAAAGCTCCATACAATGCACATTGCCAAAACCAATTTTAAATTTTGGTTGCAGTTTCACTTTTCAGCTTAAGGAAGTTGTTGTAGGTCATTTGGGAGACACCCAATCATATTGACATAAGAGACGCCCTTCTAGGCTATTGTATTTTCCTTTCATCTTATTACTCTTTTTGAAAGTACATACAGTATTGAAACCAATGATTATTCTTTGCACAGCTATTTTCCATATGCAGATCAGTTCCGGCCTGTTATCTTCTCTGATCTCTGGGGTTTTTTTTGGAGGGGTGGGTGTTGGGGTGGGTGTTGCATGCATCAACCAAAATAAGAACAGCCCAGGATCTTTCAGTCAGCTCGATGACCGGGAGCTGTCGTCTGATACGGGAACTCCCCCCCCCCAGCTCAGTGAATAAAAAGAATAGGTTATAGCAGGCCTGGCGTTATTTGGAAGAAGAAGAAATGAAATGAAATGAAATAAAGCATGCCATAAAAATAGAACAGTGCTCTCATGCCAAACCGAAAGATGACAGAGGATAAAATGAAACAGAAAATACCATGCCTTGTCAATACAGATGAAAAGAGCTTTCAGAGAAATAACAAAAAATAATGCCTATTGCTCTTTTGGCTCTAGTCCTTATTGCCAAACATAAAACCTGAAAGGGTTTTGGATCTTGCAGCCCCATCTTCCAACGGGCGCCAACTATCACAGTGCTTTCTGGGAACAGATGATGATGGAGTTCACTCAAGTTTACTGGCTTGAGGTTTCTATTTCCTCCATCTAATTTTGTTTTGTTTTGTTTGCTCCTTCTGAGGCTGAACACAAAGGAAAGAGCAGTGCAACAGTGCAACAAATCAATCCGCCACCATCGTTGTGTGGGTTCTGATATCTCTCGTTTCATATGTCCCAAAGGTGGATGCTTCGGTGACAATTTTAGGCTCTTCGTGAGATTCAGAAAATTGCATCCTGTTAAACCGAATCTTTCCTCAGGCTGGAAAAAAGAAGAGAAAAAGGCCTGATAGATCCTTCGCCTGTTGGTCGGGAGAGGTTGTGGGTAGGGATGGGCAGGAAACAAAAAACGAAATGCTGTTTTGTCATTTTGTTACATAACGAAACAAAATGGAACGAAACGAGGAAATAGCATTTCGTTATAGGCGAAACAAAACAGTCTTTTTCCATTGAAACAGTTTCGTTCCATCGCTTTCGAGCTCCTTAATAGGTGTTGGGAAAAATTGCATAGGTGGGACTTTCACACACCTTAGGCCTTTTCCAAATAATGAGCCTATTCAGTCCACTGTCCATCTAACGAGCCTCTTCAGGCCATTGTCCAACTTATGAGCCTATTCAGACCAGGGTGATGTGAAATGAAGGTGAACTCTAAAATGGAGGGCTTGCCACTAATTTTCCTCAGACTGATGAAGCTGCTTGGATGGGCAGCGAAACAGTTTGATCTTTCAGGAAAAAGAAGCACAGTTGCCATGACTCAACTTCCAAATAAACTCACCTGGATCTTCACAGACAGCTTGTTTATGTTATACAAACCGTTTGTTATACAAGGGTCCACTGTAGTAGTAGTAGTAGTAGTAGTAATAATAATAATAATAATAATAATAATAATAATAATAATAATAATA
>JAHTLZ010003291.1:460-11282 GCA_023846285.1 Phrynocephalus versicolor | reverse complement strand
TAATAATAATAATAATAATAATAATAATAATAATAATAATAATAATAATATATAAATAACCCATCAATGCACTTAATAGCTGCTCCCATTCTGGAAACACAGTTAATGGGTCTCTGCAATGAACCTCATCCAGGCAACGTTGAATAATGCCCAACCGAACAAGAGGATTCACCTTCTAATTGATGCAGAGGCAAGGCTGTGACCTCTTATTGGAGATCATGGTCTCCTGGATCATTAAATTATGGGTAATAGAGCCCCAAAGATGCCTCCATGGCAGAAGCCGCCGTCTTGGCACCGAAGGCGCATAGCTATGGGCTTTCACCCAGGGAGGACTGCTCTCTCTCTGTGTGTGTGTGTGTGTGTGTGGTTAGGAGGTAAGAACAAACCTGAGCTGACAGAACCTGCCAAGAACTAGCTGAATATCTTTGTCGGCGTCTGCGGTACAAACTGATATATGCCAGATTAAGGCAGGAAGGGAGCCAGGAAAGGAAGACAGGCATGAAGGAGGGAAGAGAAGAGAGGTGTGTGTGGGGGGGAAGCCGCTACAGCTCAAGCAGGATTTTAAAGAGAAAACAATAATGTTTCGCAGCAGGTTGGAATTGACACAAACACCTCCTATCGGTCTTCTCGGCATCTGTTTTTACTTTGCAGAATGGGTCCCCACCGCGCCACGTGAGACGGTTCAATTAATTAACAAAGGGACATTTCTGAGCACCGATCTCCTGGGTGCCATTCCATCCAGGTGCCTCTTGCGCAGCCTGCTGCGACCGTATTAGGGCAGCTGCCACGTTGTTTTTTTCTTCTTCTTCAAAATCGCAGATTTAAAAGCAGCAGCAGCAGCAGCAACAGGGATGACAACAGAATAAAAGAGGGAGTTGAAGTGTTAGCTCATCTGGATGTGTGCCATCTGTCAACAAAAAGAGGGGGGAATGAAAGAATTTTTTGTTTGTTTGGGTTGGTTTCTGTTTTGGGTTTGTTTGTTTTTTTGCTTTTTTGGTGGGATCCTGCAATAGCAAAGAAGGAATCCGGATTCGTGCATACAGTATATCTTGACAAGTTTGTGCAATGAATAGCGGGCCAAATGCGCTTTATGGCAAAGCTTTGCATCACACACACAAACACACACACACACACAGAGAGAGAGAGAGAGAGAGAGAAAGAAAGAGAGAGAGGATTATTACCAATTGGCCATTTGGGACCATCCAACGAATTCGGGATGTGGTTTTTGACCCGAAAGTCACCATTCCCAAATCAAAAGTGATCACATATAATTTCTGTGTCTGAAACAAAACTCCCTGGGCAGCAATGACCACCTGTGTCCTCTCTAGGCTTTTTTGGGGGGTGACTGACCAGTTTTGTAACTCGAAATATGGGAGAGGATGGAAGGATGCACAATGTAATATATGAAGAGACTGGGAGGATGAAGAGTGTGTAGACTTTACATTTCTTGCAGGAAGGAGCTAATGACTGACGTAGCAAAGAGCCTCACCCATTCATGCTCCTAAATAAAATTATTTTATGTCAGGGTTCAGGCCATCGCCCATGCTTGGATTTTGTGGTAGCGAAGGATGACATCTGTGATGGGAATGAATTGTGGGAAGTGAGGACCAGGTGAGTGAGACAGTGGCTCAGAAATGACCCTTCCATTGATCCAACTTTCAAAATACCTTGTGGCTTTGCCAAGGTTTATCCTACATTGCCTCTCTTTGGCCGTTACTTCACGAGGCTCCTCGCTTCGGAGCGTCATTGCCTTCGATCTGAATTCGAAGGCGATCACGTGGTTTCCCTTCGCCCCCACCCCCTTTCCTATGTACTCACGCGGGCAGCTCTTCTGTTCGAATCTAGAATGACCTCACGAGCTCCATTCGCATCCAAACACTCATGTTCTTTGCCCGTGTCCCGCGATCTCCGCTTTTTTAAAAAAAAAAGGAAACGGTGTATCGATGCATCGATGCTTGGCTGTCAGTTACGGCGAAGCGCTGTAAATGTGTGACTCTTTGCTTCATAATTATTACTTATATTATAATTCCCATTGGGGGGGCTCCTACAACTGCTGTTCCCCATCATGGTCACTAGGTGGGCTATCGCACAACGATTGTACTTCTTCGTTCAAAGGTCCTCCAGGACACTGGAGTAACCCCCTCCTTAGTCCCTAGAGTAGACACCAAGCCTCTTCCGCCTTCTTTCTGCTATTCTCCCGGTACCATGCCTCCATCGCGTTCTTCTGCCCGCCTGCAGAAACTCCATAGGTATACTCCATACATTATTGCTGTGTTGCACAATGTCAACTCTTTGTTGAGCACTGTAGCTTTGTTACTTCTGAGAAAGGGAAGACGCGTTTTCCGACGCAGAGTGCTATTTGGCGAGGCGTTGAGGGCATGCAACGCTTTGATATGGGTTACTTCGGCTTGGATGAGAACCTCGCCTCGAGAGAAGCTTTTCTGGTGTTACCCAGGACGTTCTCAGTGGTTTCACGACACGGTGCTTCAGCTTTGGGACGATCGCCAGTGGTTACAAAACTTCCGTATGACTAGAAGAACACTTTTTTGGGTGGCAGACAAGCTGCGTCCGTTTCTGATGCGCAGGGACACAGTTATGCGCTCAGCTGTCCCAGTGGAAGAGAGAGTGGCAATCGGCGTGTATTTTTTGGCAAGCCGTTCTTGCTACAGAACCATCGCTCTAGTATTCCAGAAAGGAAGCTCAACTGTTGCAAGCATTGCAATCGAGGTTTGCCTTGCAATGGAACACGTTCTTCTTAAGGAAGAGGTCCGCCTGCCTGACTTCAATAAGGTAACCTGCTTTCGGTCATCCCAGTCTTCACTTGTGTTCTGAACCAGCGCCTTTACGGTTTAGGGAATTAATGATTCTTTATTTTTTTTCTCTGTTTCTACAGATGACATCATCTATGAAAATCTTCGGGTTCCCACATGCTATAGGTTGTATCGACGGAACGCACATTCCGATAAGCCCCCCGAAATTGCAGGGGCCTGCTTACTTTAACAGGAAATCATTTCATTCTGTATTGCTTCAGGCTGCTTGCGACGGAGAGGGAATTTTTTTCTCTATGTTGACTGGTCATTCAGGTGTTAATCATGATGCCCATGTGTTCAGATCATCTATGCTTTTTAGTCGGATGGAGGAAGGAACCCTAATACCTGGCAGTCCTATGTTCCACTATGCAGGGGTGTCAATACCTCCCATTATATTAGGTGATGGTGCCTATCCATTGTGTAAGTGGCTAATGAAGCCCTTTGCTGTTACTAGAAATGACAGGGAGCGCCACTTCAATAAGGTTTTTAATCGCTCAAGATGCGTCGTGGAGAGAGCATTTGGGCGCTTGAAGGCCAGATTCAGACGTCTGTCTGTTAGGATAGAGGCTCACATAGAGAACGTTAATTCAATTATTGCCTCTGCTGTGATTCTACACAATATATGTGAACGAGAAAACCATGACATACTTGATGATGAACAACATTCCATACCCCCACCTGAACCACAGGAGGAGTGTGAAATAAATGACTACCACAGATCTGGAACTGCACGTGCAGAGGCTGAGGCGGTTCGTAATGCTATTGCGGAGTACCTGTTTACCCATGTGAAGTGACATGGGCGCAACATAATAAGTTCATGTACTCTACCTCACTATTTTATGTTACACTTTCATTTGCAGTAGAATTGTGAGGCTTTACAGTATTGGTTACTCCTGTAAAATTCCTTCCGTTAATAAATGTTTCTATTTGATTTGCAGTACTTTCCTTTAACTTAAGTGCGAAACACCAGTAGGTTTGGCAAACTACTACACCGGCTATGCAAAAGAATGCCTGACAGGGGTATTTGCTTCAAGATTATACAATAAGCAGTAATAAACCTTGCAAAAAACCAAGTCACTGTACTAAATTGATAGCAGTTTCTGAACGCATACCATCGAAAAACAAATAATGCCTTGACTAAGGGTTCATCTGCCCTGTTGTATGTCACTTTAGAAAACATGCCTTTCAGAGAGGCCCCCCTTATAAGAAAACATTCCGATGTTGTATTCTTGTAACACCTCCCTCTTCATATGCAGAGTACTGCTGCCAGAGTAAACTTAAGAAGGAAGTATCAAATTACAGTTCCCACTGCAAGCATTTTATGGCCTAATGGCTCTGAAGGAAAGCCAAAAATAAACTGTTTGTGTTGCCTTTAGCCACCTAAGGAAACTAATCGCATATTTTTTATCCATTGCTTTTAACTTTTAGAGGAATAAATCAGTTTATAATGCATTACAATGAATTTCTTGGTTTTAAAGTGTATTATTCTTTATACTTAACGCACAATACTACTAATTGCTTTGGGTTAACAGAACACAGTGTCATTCGCATACTTTGCTTTAATATATTAGTTCGGTACTCATTCCTAGACCACCATGATACCAAGACGGAAAAGTTTTGAAAATTAACTTGCTGTGCTATGGCAAATAAACCAGCAAGTAACAAACTGGCTTCCATTAAGTCAGCAGTACTTTGCATAGGCAAGGCAAAAAGAAAGTTAATGAAACATTTCGGCACCACATCCTAGCCAGCTGAGACACAGGACAGGGGGCCCCTTTGTAATCAATCACCCATCCCCCTTACCAAATTGAGATCACCTTTCTGTTGAAATGCTAATAAAGGGAGCCAAAAGGTGCAAGGCAACTGAGTGCAGTTGCTGGTGTCCTTTCAAACAGAAGGCTTTTCCTAGAAAAATAATTTAACAAGGCAGCTATAGGGATGGATTCTGAGGACAATTCAGAGAATTGCACAGCTAGTTCTGTTCAATCCAAAATTAAGAGAGGGGTTATTTGGGGAAACGAGGAGACTGCAGCCTTAATCAAGGTTTGGGGTGAGGCCGAGATAAAATATGCTTTGTCTTCCCTCAAAAGGAATATTGAAATCTATGAGGTGATTTCAAAAGAATTACGAAAGATTGGATTTTTTAGATCTGGAACGGAATGTAGAACTAAATGCAAATCGCTTCGAAAACTGTACAAACAGGCTGTAGTTCAAAACAGTACTTCTGGAGCTGGGCGTGCAAAATTTATTTGGTACGAAGAAATGGCAAACATTTTTCGGACAGACACCTCAATTCACCCATTGCGGACAACCGAGAGCGAGTCCAGCGGGAGCATTGGTAAGCATTGACAATGTACCATTTTATATATACCGTAAAATACGTCACGTTCACTGTATTTCACAGAGAAATATTATGTTTTTAATTGAAACTCTATTAATATACCCAAGTACAGTAATTTGGTTTCAGAACACGTTGTGTGCTTCGATAAACCGAAACACCGAGGGAACGGGTTGACTTGTAAATCTTTCAAATATATGGAGGGATGAGTTTATTTTCCCTCTCATATATTGATTTCTTTTTTGGATAAATAAACATTGAAACACTGCATCGATGTACCGGTATTTCTTTATTATAAAGGAGATTACATATGTAATTAAAAGTATCCGAATTGTAATAATATACCTAGGTACAGACATTTGTTTTCAGAACTCGTTGTGTCCTTCGATAAACCGAAGCAACGAGTGAACGGGATGACTTGTAAATCTTTCAGATTTATGGACGGATGCGTTTAATTTCCCTCTTATATATTGATTTCGAATTTTGATTAACAAACATTGAAACGCTGCATCGATGTTTCGGTATTTCTTTATTATTACGGAGATTACATATGTAATTAAAAGTATCCGATTTGTAAGTTACTTATGATATATTGTATCTCCGCTTCCCAGAGATATTCGATGCATCGAAAAACGGCCGAGATAAAAGCAGGAAGTAAAATAGACATGTTTCTCTTTATTATAAATGCAGTTTGCTGTGCTGTAAGATTATGAATCCATTTTGAATTGTACCGGTTCTAAACTTTCCTTGAATCGGGCAAAAAATAAGGAGGGGCGGGACATGCCTCAGAAGTACCCAATCATGTAACCTTAACAATTATGTGCTCCGGAAACTAAAAGACTGCTTCCTGTACTTTGCATTATGGTGTGTAGCAACGCGAGGGAAGTACAGCAACTTATGTTCCTCTTCTCACATGCAGCAACCACGGAGGCAATGCCTGGAGTTAGCGATAATGGCGGATCACAGTCCCTCTTCGATGAGAGTGAAGGCATGAACCAAAGCTACGTGGCTTCGGAAGCCTCAGCAATGGGTGAGGAACACTTTAAAAGTTATGCTAGCAGGCCAGGCCATGTTTTCAAAACGTCTACTAGTCGGATTATCAGGAATAACATGTAAATCATATCCTTACAGACCATATAAATGTAATTTAAACAGAAACTGCCTTTTAAATAAATTATTTTAATTTCAGAATACCAATCAACAGACGGTTGTGAACCATCCACATCTAGCTGTTCTTCTTCCCAGAGTCCCCAAACAATATTACCTGAACGGCTTGGAAAAAAAGGTATGTTCATTTCTGATTTAGAGAATTAAAGCCTAACTAGAAATAATTACCTTTATTAACCAGATTACTATCACTGAGTGATTTTGCACACCAAAACGATTTGGTAAGTAATAAAACACTGAGCTTTTTAAACTAAATTAATTTTAATACTGGAGCAAGCAGCCGTGGGGTTTACTCTGTAAATACTACTATTACATTCAAAGACTTTAAATGCTGGAATTATTAACATCTCTAATTTAAAATAGGTTTTTTTTTAATATCATTAAATCAATTTGTTAATGGATAATTTTGTACACTGCTTAATAATTAATTTAAAATTGTCCTTATTAAATACAGACTCAGTGGAAACAACAAACTATGAAGCCACGCTTGATCCAGCAACAAGGCTTGCATTACTAAGGAAAAGGAAGCAGAGATCTACAGCAGCAGCACGCCTGGACAACACACTTACTGGTTTTGTGGACTGGGTTAAGGCTTCGGATGATAGAAAGGAATCTACACTAAATTCTTGGAACCACCAGGATATGATGTTCCAGAAACAGGTTATTGACAATCTAAGGGTGGCTTCAGATTCTCTTGCTAAACTAACCCAATTTTTAACAACTCAAGGGACAAAAAAAAAGGTTAACATGGAAGTAGAATCATTCCTTAATGATCAACACACTAAGAACCAGACTGAAATCCTGCTCTCTAATGGTTCCCCAAACACTGATAATGTAGAGGACAGTGATTCTGATGGTGATACAACGGGGACCAGTGGCTCAGGATCTGCCTCTGAACAGGAGAGTGATACTGAATGCTCAGTATCACTCCTGCCCTCTAGGTCTTCAGCTTCCCTTGTTTCTTTTGGTAAACCAAAAAGTGGAGCAACAGCTCAGGGAAGCAAACCAGGGGGAAAAATGCTGCAGGGCCACAAAAAAAGACCAATGACTAGTACTCAGAAACAGGGAGCAGTTGAACCACAATTCCCTGTGTCACCGTATTTGATTCTAAAGCAGGAAAGTGGTACTGAAAGCATTGTGCCCAGAAAATTAACCACACCAAAAAGAAGACGTATCAAGAAGAAAATATTTTCACCCTAGTTGATTACTTATTCTATTTTGAGTAAATATATGAACATGCCAAGGTTGGGAGTAGGGACAGAATACACAGATCATGAATTTTAAAGGGAAAACTGATGAACTGCTTCACATTTTAAGCAAACTCAGTTACATTTAAAAGCAATAACTGCAGTGAAACACTAATCTACCTCAGTAAGGAATGATTTTCATGGAAATTTTAATTCACTGGGTATTCTCCCCCTCAACTCACCCATACAAAAATAACTGCATAAGAAACAGAAACATAGACGATTATTTAAGAAACTTTTTTATTTCTATCCACTGAATAGGCAAAGTATAGGTATGTTCACTGTTCTGTTATTTAGATTACTGTAAAGTTACATTTATGAGAGAAGGACCTGCCCTCTACCACTTGTATCAATGAATGCTGTTCTCCTGTGTAGGTAACACTGGACTGTGGTCTTTTACAAGACAACAAGACTAGTACTTTAACAGCACAGAAAAGCTGTAAAGTACTTTTTATGTAGTTGTTATTAGCAGAAATAATGTGCATTGCTAATGAGATTGCTCAACAGATGCCAATATACATGCAAACTATACCATAAGAGACTAGGATTTTCAGTGGTTTTCTGTTTCCAGGTTAAAGGATTTACGTGTGAGGCTTCATATTCTTCTGCCTCATACCTACAGAAACCTTTTTTAAAAAATATAACCAGAACAGCATTTTAATTGCTTCAATTACTAACGTATTGTGTATTAAAATTGCTCAAAGTGCACAAAGTAGAACAACAGAAAACTAAAAGTATTCATCCCTAATATTTTCTTAGGAGATTATTTATAAATAAAACTTGTAAATATTGGTAACACAGTAACATTTAGGCAGAAAAGGATAACCCAAGGGAACGTTGCAGGGTTCCACATCAGTCCTTTAACACGTGAGTCAATGGAATATTTTGGCATAGGAGAACCAGTGTACATCCCCTAAATTGTCCAATAACAACAAAAAAAGGCTTCATCGCCTTCGGCGTCTTCTCCTGGCTGGAGCTGCTCCTCTGTTTCCTGCAAGCACGATTTCTTCGAGAGCGGCTATTCTCTCTATTGCCTCTTGAAGAGCAGCAACCCAGTTCTGATGTTCTGCGCGGGTCACTGGTCACTGGTTGCTGCATAATGTCCAGCGGTTGATCCTCTTGTAGTTCTGAAAAGAAGAAAATGATATTTATTTTTTGTAAAGTACCGGTCTAGTATGTGTACACACCTTTGTGCAGTCCACAAATGACTGTTACACACCTTCATCCTCAACCTGCTGTTCCTGAACGTTGCCTGGAACATTCTCCAATCCCTGTTCTTCGTGACCTGCACCTTGATTTGCTTGCCCTTGACCCTCTTGCACCACTGGAGGTTGGAAATCATGAGCCATTGCCTGTTCCTCTTCCTCATCTGTGTCATTGGCCTGCTGCTCCAATTCTTCCCTTCTGTTTGGCTGCCTTGGAGGCCTTACAGCACCACCCCTGTTGCCATGCCTCCTTCCTGGTCCAGCTCCTATTGAGACATAAGTGGGAAATAGTTTTATATTTCTATTGTTCACTGCAAGTCTAAGATGTCCCTGTCAGAAGTTTTATTTCTATATATCTTTTCTAAAGCTTTGGTGTACATTTTTTTTATGCAGGACATTTACTAGCGGATACCAGTTTTAAAGGAAATGGTTTTAAATGGCACTTCAGGTATTTATTGTGATCAGACCATCTTTTAATACTTTAGCTAGCTTTGTTCTATGCAGATCTAGAGTTTCAGCATAATTACATCAAAATTTGACTGTAAACCAAATTATATTTCCCCTTAGTACTTCTCAGATTAGAGTTTTAGGTATTATAACATGTCATACTTTATTCAAAAGTAGTACTGTTTTTTAAAAGAAAGATTTTATTACTTACCCAAAGGAAAAAGATGCTGAGGGTCAGGCCTTCCAGCTTGAATCCACAGTTCCAACAATTGAGGCCAAAAAGCTGTTTGTTGTTCCTCTTGAGCATTCTCTCCAAAATGAAACAATGCCCTATTAAAATTTTGTCTTAAAATCTTAAATTTCGATCTAATTTGCGTGGCATTCCGGGCATAGTTTAGCCTTGCTAGCTCTCTTGCAGCCTGTCTGAAAGCCTGCTGGTTTCCTCTGGGGTGGAGATGAAACAGAACTGGGCCCATTTCATTCTCAATAAAAAAATCCAGCAGACTGGACACCTCTGCCTCAGTCCAGAACCGGCCCCTCCCTCCCTCCATCTCCACAGCAAAGGCCTTGTTATCTTCTGACAAGAACAATAATTTTTTCACTGCACAACTGCTCTCTAAGTAACTCCTAACTCTCCACGGGTGGCTGGGTAAACTTGAGGGGTTTTTATAAGGTTTGGCCTAGGGATCCTGCACATTTCTCTGGAAAATGAAACTAATTGTAACCAATAGGATTAAGGGTCAACGTAGAGTTCACTTGCCAGGTGCCTAGCAGTATGTTTATCTGGCCCTTTACATTGGTAACTTAAATTACTGCAATAATGTACGTGGGGTTGTGTTTTAAAAAGATGCATTTGTCCTATTGCAAGGAATATTAATAGATTTTACAATGCATTTGTTTAAGAATACTTTTATTTAGCAGGAACAGTTAACTGTGCTGTTTTGCAGAGCTCATGCAAAACACCTACAAATTGATCAGTTCAACCCAGCAACGTTGGTTGAAGGTCAGGAATGGAAACATTTTCTAGCTAGTGCTAAGAGTTGGCCATTGTTCCTGGAGGAAAATGGGTGGAGTTTGTAATTGGAAGGCTCCAAGAAGGCCAGCACCTGCCTGCAGATAGCGAGACTCTTTTGTTTGGAGCCTGATGGCCAGAGAAAGGTGAAAAGTTCATGGCTCAGGACTGACCATCACGAACAATCTTGGAATGTACCACTTCTAATGTTGATCACTATTGGGGATGTTTATTTGTTGTTATAGTTCGGTGTTACTGTTATAATTTGTATTATTGCATTAAATGGTTATCACAATAAAGTTACAACATTCAGGAATTGATAAACACATGGACTGTTTGTTGGAAAAGTTTTATCAGTAGCTGCTGTTATAATCAGCACTATGGGGGGGGTTATTCGGGGTGAGAGGAGGGGGGGAAGATCCACCGGCGCTTGAAAGCGGCAGGCGGAGAATGTTTATTTTAAAAGAACTCTGCACATGGCCAGAGGCACTGGCTATCAGCAAGGCTAAGCGGGCTAAAATGGAAGGAAGGGGCAGTTTGTATTTTTGGCAGTGAACCCATATCCGCGCTGCCCGTGTTCCAAGCATTAAAAAAGG
>JAHTLZ010003290.1:0-12414 GCA_023846285.1 Phrynocephalus versicolor | reverse complement strand
AAGAAAAACCCACTGCTACTGTAAAAATTCTGGCAGTTTTAAAATAGCAATTTCTGCATGTTTCTGTGGTGCTTTGGTGTGTTTTTGGACCACGACGATACGATTTCAAAAAAAAGATTGCGGTCGCTGCCCCATTTTCGATCCCTCGCCCGCACCGCATGGCATGGCGAGACGAGAGCAGCCCAGGAGGACAGGAGAGGGGGGAGGCCGGGGACCCCCCCCCCAGAAACCACCCCTCCTCTGGTAGGTGCCCTCACTCAGGCAGACATATTTCCGCCTGCTTTTTGGGCCAGGAATCGGGGGTTTTAAAACTTTTTTTCTGTGCTGCTTGAATTGCGGCGGCCGGCGGCGAGTCCGGTGCTTGTTGCGAATGCGAGCGACTAAGACAAGGATTTCCCCCACCACCAGAGCAGCCCAGGACAGAAGAGGGGGGGGTCAACCACCCCTCTGGTAGGTGCCCTGAGCCCTCACTCGGGCAGGCATATTTCCGCCTGCTTTTTGGCCGGGAATCGGGTTTTTTTTAAACTTTTAAAAACTTTTTTTGTGCCACTTGGCATCGCGGGATCGCCGCGATGCCAGGAACGACAACGACAAATCAGACCCAATTTTTCTTTAGTCGGTTCGAGTTCGAGTTCTGGCGGAGTAATTGTCGTTTCCTTTTCCGTTCCGTAACGGAAACGAGTAACGGAAACGGAAACGAGAATTTCGTCAAGTCGTGCCCATCTCTACTAGCAACTCCTCTTAGCAGAGGTAATTTCAGACGTGTCCTCATTTCTACAGTTTGTTTGCCATCAGTCAGTAGATACCACAAATTCTGCAAAAATGAATAAATAATTAATAATTTTAAAAACGAACACAAACGTGCATAAATTTGCTCACATTTTATCGTCTTCCAGCACACACATTTTAGGTATTATGCCACAACAAAAAATATTACAGAATAAAGAAGACAAAAAAGTGGCATTTCAAAGACAAAGTACTATGTTTTAATGTGAACTTTCTCAGACAAGTCCACTTCATGAAACACATTTGTATGTGTCATCCTGGTGCATCTTTTTCAATGTATGTTTCTCTCTAATATGATCTGTTTCTATTACTTCTGATGCCTAAAATATATGCATTTTGTAGACTTTTTTAAAAATTGCAAACTGGACTTGTTAAATTCTAGAAAGTGTGGACTTTGATGGACAAGTGCACTCTGCTTCAATTATATGTGCCTAATATATGGAAATGGTAAATTGAGACTCATTGAATTCCCTAAAGCAAAGTTCTGCTTAAAGCAAAGTGTTCTGCTTATATACCGCCCCATACTACTACAAGTAGTCTCTGGGCAGTTTACAATTTTAATTACAGAGTGCAGGCTACACATTGCCCCCCCAGCAAGCTGGGTACTCATTTTACCGACCTCGGAAGGATGGAAGGCTGAGTGAACCTTGAGCCTGCTACCAGGGATTGAACCCAGGTCGTGAGCACAGTTTTACCTGCAGTACAGGCATTTAACCACTGCGCCATGAGGCTCTACACCTCCTTCCATTAGAATTCTTGGAATCAATTGCATTTTTGTATGGCAAATGGTACAGTAGGACCCCCATATTCACTGATTCATTATCCACTGATTCAGTTATCCACAGTTGGCAGAGGAAAAAATAAAATAATTCAGCAGCCGCAAAGCAACTAAATGCCACAAATAGTGGCTGTAAAGCAAGCTAATGTCGTAAAAGAACAGCCATTAAGCAAGCTACTGTCACAAACTGCAGCTATAAAGCAAGCTACTGTTGTAAAACAGAAGCCTTAAAGCAAGCTACTCTCGCAAAATAGCAGTTTGGGGGATTTTGGCATTCTCTCTTATCCACGGTTTTTATTATTCATGGGAAAGTCTGGAACCAATCCCCTGTGGATACCAGGTCCTATGGTATTTCCCCCAATATTGGTGTTATTTGGAAGCAAAGCAGCAATTACAGGAGCAGAGCTCTGCAAGAATATGGAGACAGGGCTAAGTTCTTTTAAAATATACAGGGCAGTGGAAGTTGAGAAATGCAGATGTAATATTGGTGAGCAGAATAGGGTTAAGACTACTTGCTTATCACATCCACACTTTCCTACCTTCAGGCTTGATTGCTTCCCACTCAAGAACCCTCCTGAGAAGTAAACACAGCTCTGGAACAGTTAGTTTAAAGGAGGAGATGTAGATGGGACAAACATTCAGTTCTGTTGCTTCAACTCAACCCCCTGCATTTAAGACACACTACATAGATTTGGGGATTTAGTCAGGGTTAAAATACAGGTCAGGTGCTTTACATATAGCTTCTCCCTTAATATTTGTGTTTCCTTCCTTCTGAGAAATAAAAGACACTGACAATATGTGATTAAACACTGGGTTTGTGCAACTCAAGTTGTACAAGTATTTGTTCATTTTATAAAGCTAACAGTAAAAGTGACCTTGAAACTACTGTTGATTTTGATAGGCAATGACTTTATAAATATCAAAGACATTGGTAAAAGAGATGAAGCTTCTCCCCTTCTCCCAAAAAACTTTCATATATGTGCATGAATTATCTATAATATAAGAAATGTTTTGATCTCACATATTTTACCTCTGTGCAGTGAGAAAATATGTCTTTATTTGTGGTGTGTGTGTGTGTGTGTTCTGTGCCACCAGATCAGAACTGACTAGAGATGGGCATGAAACAAACTTTTAGTTTGTTTTGTTATTCGTTGTTCGTTTCATTAGAGTGATTTTAGAACGAAATGAAACGAACGGGAAAAATGGTTCATTTTGTTTCATTTTGTTATGTGGCCAATGATAGTGGCCGTGCACTGTCATCGCCATTCTTGCCTCCGCACACGGAGGCAGGACCAGGGCTCTCTCTAAAGGGATCTCCCCCACAGCCAATGACAGTGCGCCAGGCACTGTCAACCGCCATGGGGGAGAACTGTCTAAGGAGACCCCTCTTCTTGCCTCTGCATGCGGAGGCGGGAACAGGGGTCTCTTTAAAGCAATCTTCCCTGCGGCAATGACAGCACCCAGCCACCACCGCTGGTAAGAACCCCAACTGGTTTGAATCAATTCGGGTTCGTACGATTTTTTTTTAATTTGTACAAACCAGAACTGAACCAAACCAAGGGTGGGCCACGAACCACACAAACTCGAACCATGGGCTTTCTGGCTTGTGCCCATCTCTAGAACTGACTTATAGTGAGATATTTAAGGAGTGGTTTTACTATTTCTGCCTTCCTAGTCAGTTTCCATAGCTGAGCAGAGATTTGAACCCTGCTCACCCAAGTCCTAGTCCATCACTCTTATCAGTTACACTACACTGGGAATTCCATTCATGGTTATAGAAGAATTTTATATTCTTGATGTTCTTAAAAGTCCCGTTATGCAGCTTTCCATTCAAAGTTTTCTCAAGTGCCAGGTTACAAGGGAAAACACAAAATCCCTCAAGCAACATTAAAGTATTCTACAAATATTTATATTCCACAGTACTTCAGGACTTGCTAGACCTGTTTTCCCCCTATCACAATGCTTACAGGTTGAACTGTCTCTTGCATTACACTCATCAGTGAACTAAATGAGGTTTGCTTCTGAGTAGTAACTTATAGGACTGACCTGTCAACATATGGCTAAGTATTTGCCATATTTTGTGCCAAATAATTTACAGGTGTGAAACATTTCTCCAGTGTTTGGGTTTGGATAGGCCTGGCCCCTCATAGTAGTTGAAAGGTAGGGCATGTTGTATGAGTGGATCAAGAGACAGTGCCAAAACATTTTTCCCCAGACTAGTGCAAGCTATTCATGTTGGCTTAGTTTATGTTTAGCTGCAGTGGGTGTCCAAAAAGTTCCCAGTTATGTATGCACAAGAGTGATGTGACCATCCAGTACTGAAGGCTGTTACTAATAATATGAGAGCACCAAATTCTCCATGGGCTCAGCTCCAAATGTTGGGTGGATCTTTTGCCCCCCTCTGGAAATAATAGTTGCCACTTAAACCTGAACCTTCTTCAAACAGGAAAGGATATTGAGGTGGAAGTTTTAGTCTGTGGTTCAGAGACTGCTTCATGGGTTCAAAAAGGTCTTGGGAGTTACCTCAGACTGTATTTAACATGTGAAGACATGAAGCACAATGAAACCAAAATAAGAGATTTTACAGTCCTGTTGGTTTCAAGATGAAAACCCCAGGTGATTCAAATCAGTTAATTTTTGGATCATAACTCCCCAAACACACCTGTCAGGAATAGTGAAAGAAGTAACTTTTTGAAGCTCTTGAGAAAGTGCGTGGATACAGGTTGAATTCTCCTGCTGGAATATGTGGTACATGAAACTTGTTCAACTTTGGCTTGTTCTTGACATGAATGTAAATTATACCCAATTTCCCCCTGGATCCTATAGGAAGCAATTGATTTACAGGGTTTAATATTACTCTAAGTGGAATAGCCTTTTCAAATTTAAATCGAACAAATGAGTCCTAATGCTCTGCTCAGAATTGGCAGAAACATTAAAGTAGGATAAATTTAAGGTCCACTGTGATCAAGACATTGGAGAGGCTATTTATACTCATATTAATATTTTCTGCAAGGCCAGCTCACTTAAATATGAATCAAGCTAAACTTACCATTTGTCTCTGCCTTAACTGTATGTACACATTCAATAATTTTTCTAAATGTTTTTAATCTACTTTGCATACCTGTATTTCAGAGCTGCTGATATTAACAATATTTTAATGTCTTAGCCTTGCATTCCATTTTCAGAATTTACTAGTCTGTAATGTGCTGTTCATTATTACTTCACAAATGTTAAACCATTGAGAGACAGCCCTTTTATGGTTTCTCCTGTTGACAAACATTCTCCGCAGATGCCTTATATTTTAATGATGGTTGTAATAGTTGGCAAGCCCTAAATTTATGCACAACCAAGTTCCCTTGCTGAGGCAGCTAATTGACATACAAGCATATTTAGTGACAAGGCTTGTACTGCAAGACCTGACATTTCACTTTCAATTTAAAAAGAAAACACAAAAACGAGGATGAAATCAATTCAGTTCTGGCAAATTCTCCAACTTACTTATGACATAATTTTGTGTAGCTTAATTTTGTCAACAATACAAAAATTTAGAAGCAAGCTATCCAGTTGTCCATGGCTGCCTATTGACATCTGATAATCCCATCTTTACTATTCAAGAGTCCTCCTGACTCAGACCAAAGTCCTATCTAGTCAATCATCCCAGTATTCCTGTAAGGCAGGGGTGGTACACCTTTGGCACTCCAGATATCTTAGACTACCACGCCCAAAGTCCTTTTTCATGGGCAATACAGGCTTGGAATTCTGGAACTGAAGGTCAAAACATCTGAAGTATTACAGGTTCACCACTGCTGGTCTGGGGAGTCTGCAAGCAGGTCAGGAAACCAACACTTCTTTCCTGCTGCTCCCTGTGACATCTGGTAATTCAGAGATGACTTCTGAAGTAGAATGTAACATAATGTTTTCCAGCCTTGGGTAACCAAAGTGTTATTGGACTGCACTTTTCAGAAGCCTCCAACACCAGCTGTGCTGGCAGGTGGGGTTGGTGGGAACTGTGGTCCAAAAACACCAGGGTTGTTCGAGATACTGATGGAGCATGACTATTTTGCCCTTAAGTTTCACAACTCAACAGTGGCAGTGTATTGCTGCCTCCCAACAATCCTCTGATGCTATTTTAGAGAAATATGTGAGACAACCCATTTACTGGGTTGTCCCACTGGGGTTTATATTCCTTCATGGTCTTGTTGGCCTTACTGTCCCCTTCAATCTTCATGATTCTATGATTCTGTGATTCTACATCTATGCAAAATCCTGCACCGTCAGGGGAAAACCGAGCCTCACACCTCTCTTTTCACATGGGAACAGCAATGGGTATGAAGAGAAGAAGGATCCTGCTTGCCTACAAACTCTACATGCAAACAAGAACTCAGATGCCAGATTCTTGCCCATGTGTAGCCTCATTGATGCTCAATGGACGAGCAAGCAGGCAGGGGCTATTTCTCCCCTATGCTGGTGATTCTAGATGTCAGAAAGAGTGGATATGGATTGAGTTTGTGATCATCCCCACAAATTTTGCATTCTTCTCTTCTTTCCATAAGTTATGCAAAATGCTCCTGGGACCAGGTTCACTTGGAAACTCTGAGAAATGTGAAGGTGAAACAATCACTGTAGAAGAATGAGGTTGGGCGATTTGGAGAATTGTTGCCCCCCAAAATGTAACTTTTCCAAGCTTTGCCGATCAGGTCTAAATTAGAAATGGGGACGAATCTCCAAAATGCTGGTTCATCCCAGTTTGTGGTCAGGAACCACAAACCATGAATTTTGGCTCCAGCCACCGACAAAATACAAATAAGTTCATTGGGTCAGGTCCTTTTCTTTAGCCTGCCAATGGCAGTCTGAATCAATCAATCAAACAAACAAACAAACAAATGAACAAACAAACAATCAAACAATCATAAAACCACAAAAATGAGCCCCTCCACATTTCTCATTTATCCAAGCTCAACAATCACCTAAATCCTTGCCTGGTCTATGTAATAGTCCTTGAACACCCAGACTTAACTACCTACTCTTGTTTTTTGCTGTGTAAGGATACTATGATGAGGGTGACAAGGCCCCCTAGTGCAAATCTGCTAAAATTCACCACTTCCAAAGTTCAAAGTTCACATAGACATGTATAGCTTTGACCATATATAATTTCACAATTCTGGAGAGAACACTTATTACTACAAGCATAGCACCCAGCTTCATAGTTGTTGCAAAGTGTTACTTGTAACAGATGGCTCTTTCTGAATATCTGAGTTCAAATCCTGTCTTCTGTGGTTGAATCTTAATGCATTCTTTGTACTCTTATATTATTTTCCTGTTTACAGTCGCACAACTCTTTGGAGAGCATGGACAAGCCGTCCAGATCCCATCTTCCTTGATTACCAATTGGATAAGACTGTGTGTGTGGCTAAGACTAGACTGAGAGTGATGCTAGAAAGTTATGTTAATGAATATGGAGAGACAGAAATATAAGGGGTAAATTATTTCTTCTGCTGATGCAGATGAAAACCATCACCCATATGATGTTTCACTGAAGAAAAACTAATTGGAAACAAAAACTGTAGAGGAATGACAAGAGGCAGTGAGAGAAGGGGACACAAACAAACCTAGTGAAAGAATAGAGTATTTTCCAAAGCCTTATGGAGTAGACATGTTTGAGATGCCCACAAGAAGGCCAAGAAGGCTATAGGTTCCTCCTACTTAATGAAAGGAGAGGGGTGTGTGTGTTTGATGGCTTGCCAAGTCAGACCAATTGATACAAAATTTAACATGGCTTTTAAGGAGAGATATTTATGCAATTGTTTTACCAGTTCCACCTTCTGCTTTCCCCAGTTCCTATGGCCAAGCAGGGGTTGGACCAGCTCTCCTGAAGCCTAGTCCATCATTCTGTCCACAACACTACACTGCATATCAATTAAGGGTGTTCTGCCTGTAAAACTTGGAGATGGCTATTGTGCCCTTATCACATGATCATGTATAATATTGCCAGCAACACAGGGTTGAGCTGGATTAGTACTGTATTTGGATGGGAGATCACCAAAGCTTGCCATTAATTCTTACTGTAACTAGAACATATGCATTGACTGATTTGGATTCATTTAAGTGTTGAAATATTGTTCAGCAATCAATTCAGTGAGTCTGTTCTTAGGTAGAACTAGCTATAGGATACTGACCCAGATAGTGTAACAGATTTCCAGATAAGGCTAGAAGGAATCATGCCCTCAAGATGGCTTCAAGAGCCACAGTCAGTCAAAGTTGTCAGTAGTGAGCTAGATACAGTAGTAGCCTGACAGTGTAAGGCAATTTTCTATGATCATATGCTTGTAGCCATTGCAGTTTTTCCTTCAAGAATATGTCTAATCCACTTGTAAAGTCTTTATTGGGATAGCTAAGTTAAATGGAATACCCGGTTGCAGAGCAAAGAGCTTGGGTATAAATTCCTCACCATTATTATACCACCATCACATGTCCCATTATTAGCAGGGATGAAAATCTTGTCTGAACTACTCTTCTTTACTAAACAAGGCTGTCCTGAGATAAGACAGCCTTATTCAGCATGTCATTGGATAGGATGTCCAGGGTGATGGGAATTGTAATCCAATGCAACTGGATAGGATGAGAACGGGAAGTGTTGCTACAGAATATGGCATTTTAAAAACACAACATAGAATGGCACACGTACTCACCAATAATGGAAACTTACAAAAACCAGTTGGCAGCCAGTGAGGATTTTCTCTTTCATTGCCAAAAAGTCTCTAGGGTGAGGAAGGAACCTTGGTCATACCAACTTTTTGACCAAAATAGAAGCTTGGCAAGAAGCAGGGGATCACAGGTGTTGTAGTTAAAATTTCTGAAGCGCTTACTGTTTTCTGAAGAGCTTACCATTTTGTCCTCTTCCTCTAAAATTTCAGAATTGCTGCCTCAAGTGAAACATATTCCTGCACTGGCATTTGAAAGTCTGTTCTTGTTCCTAACATTTAACATTTGTGCTAAATATTGCAGATTTATTGACCCTGCTAGTCTCGGAAGTGTGCATGCATACAGAATTAAAGCACATAGAGAAGTGGAAGGGAAAGGCTCCTTCTGGGAGAAAGGAGGAATCGGGGGCAGAAAAACGACATGTAATCCTCCATCGGTGTCTGTACTGAGCATGCATTATGTTGTAGTCCTGTCTCAAGGCAGTGAGCAAGAGGACCTGCTGCTGCTTGGGAGAATCAGGTTCATGGATTTACAGAGAATGATGGAATGAAGTCGATGACTGATTTATGATGTGCCACATGACTTGGAACTCCAGGGGAGCCAGCAAAGGAGTGAGGATGCCATGCTGTGACTAGGCACCAAGCCAGCTTGCTGCATCATTTTAATTGCAGATGAAATAATAATTATTTGTGATAGCTTGCTAATCAGAGAAACCATGGAAAAGGCTGCTGACAAGCGCTATCAAGCTAATTAAGGTGAAGCATTGCATTTGCATACATTTACACCTTGATCATTGTTCACAAGGCACCCTTCTCCTGAAATGGAGTCGCCTCGTTTCAAAAATGAGCAGTAAATCAAAGCCAAGGAAACCAGCAAGTGAAAAAAAATCCTCACAAAATACACATCCACCTTCCATAGGCAATTACTTTTAAAGAAAAAAAATGTTGTGCTTAATCACAAAATCATGCTCAACTTAACTTTATTCCATTAGTAAATATTCTTAATTAACATATGATTCTCCACTTATGAGTCTTTAATTAAGCCCTGAAATGCAGTTAAGCTGGGACACTTGTAAAAAGAAAGCATTTCATTATATTTCTCCAGCCAGCTGCAAAAGTTTGCTTATAAGAAGAGAGAGACAGAGAGACAGAGAGAGATGGTGGCAAAATGGAAGATAAAGATCTCAGTGTCATTTTTATCAGGACAAGCACTTTTAAGTTTTTAAGTGCAGCTTCATCTATACAGTGAAATGTGCTAAGCTGGTAGTCGTAGCAGCAGGGCAATGTGCTTAATTCCAGTGCAAGTATGCTTTATCTTAGTAACAGGTGGCTTCACTTCCTTTTTGCATGCTCACGTCTATCATTTCCAACTCTCACAATTAGCAGATAAACTGTGCAATCCTTATACACATATATTTATTCTAAGAAGCTAATGTACTGTATCTGAACACATGATTAGATGAAGGAATTTGGTGCATCCAATGTCATGTTTAAAAGGCTGTTATCTGCAGCACACACTATTTGAGAGATCCTTTCAGTCACATGGGAGATGCTTCTCTCATGAGAAGGGTCCAGACATCACTTCAGATCCCTCCATATTCTCCTGTTTTTGATTATTTGCATTCTTGCCCTGTGCATCCTTGCTCCCACAAGTTTTTTCACAGCTGTCATTCCACAAGCCATAACACCTTTCCCCTCTTTTTGGTTTTATTTAGTACATGACATAGCACTGCAGTAATATATAGACATAGCGTAGTGCTGTGTCACTTAGGATAATTTTTTTTAATTGTAAGAAGAGGAAAATAAAGATGCTTTATTATTTGCCATACTTTCTACTTTAATAACTCACTGCATATGTCACAGCATTGTCACCAAAGAGAACAGCACCCATACCTCTATACAGGAGCAAATTAAGCAACCATACAGGCCGTAGAACTGGATTATCACGAGGGTTCCCAGTTGCACCAAATAAACTACAGTTCAATGCTGTGCGAGAAAGGAGCAGATCAACTCTCAAAAAAGGTGGGATGGATCACACTTACTTAAAACACATGGGGTCACTGGAAAATAGGGTGAATGTTTTTTTGGCGTGTGTAAGTGTGCCACCACCTTCCATCCACACCAAACACAAACCCAGACCCTTCCCACAGATGAAACGAAACCACCATCCAATAACAAGACCACGACTGCACCATCTACTGCTGCACCCCACTCCAGTCACCACATGGAGCACACCTACACACGCCAAAAAAACATTGGGAGACCACAGACACGTAGCCAGACCAAAATGAATTCACAAGACACAGGACCCCACTCCACCAAAGCCCAGGATGCTGCCAGAACGCCCATCACCAAGGTCGTTAAGAAACAAAAGGCTGATAGACACACATCCAGCACCTCACCCACACAGGATGTCTCTAAACAGCCAGCTAACCCACCAGCAGTTAATCCCTTAACGATCGCCTCAGCCACACAGCAGATCACAAAAGAACAAACGAACCTACAATCAGCCACAGAGCAAGCAAACCACACCCCCCCAGCAGTATTTATAGAAGGACTTCAACTGAGATCACGCTTTGCTTCAAGAACAAAGAAGCCAGAACACCAGCCTGAAGATGACGAGTGAGACCTCGTCGAAACGTCGCCAAAACAACCAGATTTCTACACGGGAAGAAACCCGAATCCACCCTAACATGCATACCTATACCCGTGAAAATCTACGAAAACAAATATCCGACCTCTACGGGGAGGAAACCTTCCAGCTGACCAGAACCTACGAGAAACTAGAAGTCCGAAGAGCCACCATCTTATGTGACATTGCATTCCTACGCAACTGCCGAGACAAAAATGTGATCCCCACAAGCTTCCAACTGAAATTCCACTCAAAAACCCCATCCAGTGAAAGGATCCTGAAAAGAACAGAACTAGCCCTAATCAGAAACGAACTACACAGGAAAAGATACCTACTAGATCAAACCAACAGAGACCTACTCATTCTCCACCTCAAACTCAGCAACAAAATCCACCCAACACTCTGGAACAAATCCAAGCAACTTGCCTCCTGGAGAGCTGAAACAGAGACCTCCCACAAGACAGACACACACACCAACAAACTCCACAAACTAGAAAAACGCCAGAAGCCCAACCCCCCCCCCCCACAGCAACCCATGAAACAAACAGTTTACAACATATCAGACAGGACACTCACCATCGCAGAGACCAAAGTCCTTTCCAAAGGATTCAACTTTGCAGTCGCCCCCAGACACATCCCCACTGAAAACATCATATGCGGAGTTGAAGCCAGCCTAACCAAAATCAACCCAGACGAAGCCAACAAAATCAGACTCGAAGTCACCAATGTCCTCTGCTCCAGCAAACCACCCAGAAGCAATTTACACAAAGAAGAACAAAAAGCCCTCACCAACCTGAAGAAAGACAACAACATAATCATTCTCCCAGCAGACAAAGGCAATGCCACAGTGGTGATGAACACATCTGACTACCAAGCCAAACTATCCAACCTACTACAAGACCCTGCTTACATACCTTTGAACACAGACCCCACCACCTACCTGGAAAAAACCACCAAAGCCAAAATAAAAGCCTCTCCCTTAAGTGAAGAAATCAAGCCAAGCATCATCCCCAGAGAGAAATCATCCAGATGCCCCAAGCTCTACGGCCTCCCCAAGATTCACAAAGAAGGAACACCTCTCAGACCCATAGTCAGCTCCATAGGCTCACCTCTACAAAACCTCGCCAAATTTCTTGCCAAACAACTCCAGCCCTATGCAGAATCCATCACTTCATATGTACAAAACTCGTTCCACTTCATAGAAATTATAAAGAAACAAGACCTACAACCCAATGACCTACTCGTGAGCTTCGATGTTGTTTCGCTCTTCACACAAGTGCCCATTCAAGAAGCCTTGACAGCTATCCACAACAAATACAACCCCCCCAAGCACATCTTAGATCTGACCAACCACTGCCTAACCAACACATACTTCATCCACAATGGACAAAGATACAAACAGATAGAAGGAGCACCCATGGGATCCCCCCTCTCACCGGTCATCGCAAACCTATATATGGAACACTTTGAAACCAACGCGTTACAGAAGTCCGAACATAAACCCAAACTCTGGCTCA
>JAHTLZ010003289.1:17914-32233 GCA_023846285.1 Phrynocephalus versicolor | reverse complement strand
TTGAGCCTCTCAACTTTTCCCGAGGCTTGTGGTCTGTAAGCCGAATGAAGGGACCACTTAATTTGGAAATAGGTGGCCACTCCTTGTACCACCTGGGACACGAAATGGCCCCCATTGTCAGATTCCAGACCTAAGGGAACACCATGGATCGGGATTAGGTGTTCCACCAGAGCCTGGACTACTTCTCTGGCGGTCTGAGTTCTACAAGGAATCACCTCAGGCCACCCACTAAACAAATCTACAAAGACTAAAAGGTTCCGTTTGGCCCCAGCCCTGGGCATTTCAGTGAAATCAACTTGCCAGGCCTCCCCCGGGTAATGAGCTTGTCTTAAGATTCCCTGGGGTAGTGGTTTGGAGCCTCGCGGGTTGTTTCGCAGGCAAGTGAGGCACGATGTGGCTATGCTTTGGCAGACAGATCGCAAATCGGGGTGGGAATACCGTGGGCTTAACCAGCGGAACAGAGTTCTTCCTGACGAGTGGGTGCCCCCGTGAAACCGTCGGACTAGGTGATGGAGAATTGCAGTAGGGAGCTGGACTCTGCCATCCACTACCCACCAACCATTTTTCCACTCCCCGTCTGGTTGCAGGGTGTCGAGCTGTGTATAGAGGGGGGGCATCTCTTGTTCCGGGGACACGGGAATAAGGGGATTTGGGATGTCTAAAGAATCGTTGGGAAATGGGGGTTCCGCTAAACACAATTCTGCCACCCCCCTTTTCAATTCGGCTGCTCGTCGAGCACACGTGTCAGCTAAGCGGTTTCCCTGGGAGATTAGGCTGTCATCAGTTTGATGACCTGGACAATGGATAACCGCCACCTCCTTTGGGAGGAGGAGGGCGGCCATAAGCCGGTCTAGCAGAGGGGCCATTTTAAGTGGCTTACCATCTGCCCCCACAAACCCACGGGCTTTCCATAATGCTGCATGGGTGTGGGCTGCTAGAAAACAGTACCGGCTGTCAGTGAAAATATTCACCCGCTGCCCCGTGGCTAATTTGGCAGCGGCGATAAGAGCCTCCAGTTCTGCTGTTTGAGCCGAGCATTGAGGGGGAAGGGATTTCATAAGGAGGGGGCCCTCTTCCCCCACCACCGCGAATCCAGTATAGCGGGACCCATTTCGAATGAAAGAGGACCCATCTGTCCATAGGGTGAGGTCTGGGGATTCCAGGGGTACAGAAGAGAGGTCAGGTCGAATTCCCACCACCACAGAGAGGGTTTCTAGACAGTCGTGTTGGGGAGAATCGGAGGGGGTAGGGAGGAGGGTAGCGGGATTAAGGCAGTTGGAGCGGTGGAGGGTGATCGAATCATTATCGAGGAGTAGGGAAACATACCGGGCCAGTCTAGCAGAGGTTGCCCACGCCGGCAGTTTTTGTTCTAAGAGGGTGGATACAGAATGAGGGGAGTGAACCCGTATGGGGGCTCCTGCAGTAATTTTTGCCGCTTCAGTTACCAGCAGGGCGGTTGCAGCTACAGCCCGGAGGCAAGCTGGCCATCCTGAGGTAGCAGGCTCAAGGGTTTTGGAAAGGTAAGCGATGGGGAGGCGTTCAGGGCCAACACGTTGAGTAAGGACCCCCAGAGCGATAGACGTTCGCTCATGGACAAACAGATCGAATGGCAGTGTTTGGTCCGGCAGCACTAAAGCTGTAGCTTGTGCCAATGCTTTCCGGATTGCATTCCATGCATTCTGGTGCTCCCCAGTCCATTCCCAAGGCATATTTTGAGAGGTGAGCTGATAGAGGGGCTTTGCTAGCAATGAGAAATTTGGGACCCATAGCCTCCCAAATCCGGAAACCCCCAGGAAGGATCGGAGTTCCTTTACATTTCGGGGAGGGTTGAGATCATTCAGGGCTTTTATGCGGGAGGGGTGAATGAGGCGGGTTCCCTCCTTAAGGGTGTATCCCAGATAGGTGACCTCCTGTGTCACCCATTGAACCTTTTTCTGGGATACCTTGTACCCGCATGAAGCCAAATGGTTTAGGAGAGCGACGGATTGGGTTTCGAGGGAGTCTCGGTCCGAATGGACGGCCAAAATGTCATCTACATATTGCAGAATCGTGGCCCCTGGTGCCGAGAAAGATCGGAGGTCACTGGCTAGAGCCTGGGCGAACACCCGGGGACTGTTACAGTACCCTTGGGCTAATCGCGACCAGGCCAGCTGAGATTTAACTCGGGTGACCGGATCCTCCCACTCAAATGCAAAAATGGGGTGGGATTCGGGGGCTAAGGGTATACAAAAGAATGCGTCCTTCAGGTCTATCACCGTATACCAGACCTGAGAACGGGTGAGAGTAGTTAAAAGGGTGTGGGGGTTAGCAACCATGGGGTGAAGCAATTGGGTCCTAGAGTTCACTTCTCTGAGGTCCTGAACAAATCTCCAGCTCTTGTCCGGCTTTGGGACTGGGAAGATAGGGGTACACCATGGGGAAACAACTGGGATTAGGAGACCTTCTGCCAGGAAATTGTTGATAGTTTCCAAGAGGCCCCACCGAGCCTCCACCTTTATGGGATACTGCTTGATGGAGACCGGGAGGGCATCAGGTTTTAAGGGGACCCGATGGGGGGTGGCGAACCTGGCACATCCTGGTTTTCCGGTAAACCAAACTTCAGGGTTAACCGCTGACCAAGCTGGCGGCAGGTTCTGGGGAGGGGGTGAACTTAAGTAACAGAGGTGGGAGAGATTGGAGGGGAAAGTGACTCGTATGCCCCTCGGGTCGCAGTGGATAGTAGCCCGAAGCTTGCAAAGCAAGTCCCTCCCCAGCAGATTTAACGGGCATCGGGGGAGGACAAGGAAGGAGTGGTTAGTCTGGGATGAGATGGGGAGGGGGTGAGTGATGGGGGCCTGTGTAACTGACCCTCCAACTCCCACTATCGGGGTGGTTAAAGATTGAATTAAAGGATAGTCCCCAGGGTCGGTGAGGACGGAAAAAGTTGCCCCCGTGTCTACCAGAAACTTGGTTTTCTGGCCCCCCACTTCAATCTCCACCAGAGGCTCGGGGGTCCGAAATAGGGGGTCTTTACCTCTGGAGCTGCATCAGTCTTGGTCTCCCTCGGTGGCTGCCATTACAGCCCGGGTTGGGGGAGAGGGGGCAGCCCTAACCTCACACGGGTACCGGTTTCCCTGTGCAAGGGGAAGGGAACTTTCCTCCCTACTCGGCCGGGGGGCATACGGCGGTCCCCGGGGCCCAGGGTGATGCAGAGGTAGTGGGTCCCTCCGGTCCCAGGATGGTGTGGGGCGAGGGGAGGGTTCGTGCTCTCGGGGGTACCTCCTCAGCCCTCCCCTTCCTGGACAATCTCGGGCCCAATGAATCAGGGAACCACAGTTGTAGCACCCCCTAGAATTTCCCTCCCTCCGGTATCTAACTTCCTGAGGGGGAGGTTCGCTAACGGGCTCCCTTGGGGGCTGGAGCTGCCAATAAGGCTGCATAGCGGCCGCTAGTAGGCTAGCCTTTTTCCTCAGCTTCTGGTCAGCCTTGGCCTCCTCTACCTCGGGTCTTTGGTAAAAGACCTGGAAGGCAGTTTGTATTAAGGTCTCCATTGGCTGAGCTGCTGGGGTGGGCAACTTTTGGAGTTTCCTCCGTATGTCGGGGGCTGCCTGTGCAATAAAAGTGGTCCGGATAGCAGCCAAATTCCCGGGGTCTTCCGGATCCACATCTGTGTGTCGCCGGTAGGCGTCCTTCAATCGGGTCAGGAATTCTGCCGGGGACTCCTCAGGGGTCTGGACAGTAGTGTACACTTTTTGGTAATTTACTACCCGGGGCACCCCCTTTTTGAGTCCCTCCTTTATAGCCCGACGGGCACCATCCATCATGGCCCGGCCATACTCGGTGTTTGGGTCATTTGAGGTGGCCGGGGGATTCAAGCACAGAATTTCCTCCGCTGTGGGAGGGAGTTGGGGCTGAGGGTCATTCTCCCCCCCCCGGGGTAGGGACTGAATGTACTCCCTCCTCCACTCATTGAAAGCTAGGTATGCTTTCTCAAGGACTTGCCTCTTCTCTTCCTCGTTAAGGAGTGCTGAGAGGAGGGCAAAAAGGTCGGGTATATCAGGGCGATGGGTAGAGATAATACGGGAGATTAGATCTACATACTGTTGAGGGCTCTCCCGATACGGTGGCAAGCCTTGCTTCCAATTATAGAGGTCCGCTGTGGCGAAGGGGGTATGTACGAACACTAACCCGCTCGGCCCTGGGACCTGCCTGAGAGGGAACTGCCCCACAGGCTGGGAATGACTTTTGGAGTCATCCGAGGTGTAGCGTTCCGGAGCTTTCCGGGGGCGTTCAGACCTCCTAACGACCTCAGGTGAAAGGCTGGCCATTGAGCTGGCCCCCGAGCTCGGCTTTGGGGAGAGAGGCGGGGGTGAGGGGGTCCTAGAGGCTTCGGACGGTGATGGAGCCCTTGATGAAGCCCCCTCTTGCTGGGGCGATGTGATACCCGGCCCAGGCGGGGGGGCTGTGGCTAGAGTTCCTGGGTGTTGGCTAGACTCCCCCCGTCCTTGGGGTGGGGGGGATCCAGTTGGCGGAGGTACATATGGGGGTGGGAAGTCCTCCTCTTCCTGGGATTTTACTAAAGGGGTGATTCCCCCGAAGAGGACTTTTTGGGCAGGAGGGCGAACACTGGATGTTGTTAGGGCTGAGTGTTTCCCCAACCTGCGAATGTGCAGCGGTTCGAGGCCACCTTGTTGGCATATGCCAGCCTCTCCGCTCAGGTTGTAAAAGATATAAAGATAAGGCAGCTCCGCTAGGCGGTGGTTCTGCCACAGATATTTCTCTAAGAGGTGAAGGGTTTCCCCTATGGTCCCCTCCCGTGGCCATCGGGGGAGATTCTGGCCCAAGTAGTATAGGGGCCATGTGTCTCTACACAATTTCACTAACTTCCTCTTTTGGCATTTGGTCCCTGGATCTACCAGAGCAGTAAAATGGTCCAGGGCACAGCCGAGAGGAGTTCTCTGGGCTCCCACGGAGGACAATTCGTTTCCCATGGCGGCGGACTATTAATACTAAGACTTCCCTACTTCCACTAAAAAATTTGGGTATCAAAAAGAATTTTCCAAATTCCCTTACCCTACTCTGCACAATTCCAGGCCTGGGGAGTTTTTCGCCACACACACTGTGACCCTAGTGGTCCAGAGGTGCCAGGAACACGTCTGTTCCCCCCCCTTCTTGGCTCTGGATTCCCCCCGCCCTCAATCACGCGAGTCCCACTGCCCTTCAGGACTCTCGACCCCACGGTCCAGGCCTCACCTCTACCTGGGGAGCACTCTCAGGAGTTTGGGGTTATTGCAGGGCAAGGTTTTTGTGGATCCCTATGCAAGGGGAGGGAGTTTTTGAATCCTCCGGCGGCTTGGGTGGCTCGCTACACCCCTACCCCTCACTTGGGCCCCCGTTCCGGGAACCCTACAGGAATCCCCTTGTCCTACCCCCAAACACGCACTCTTTCGCTCGGACGGGGTAGAGCCGTCCCACACTCACACACACTCAGATTCCGGGGTGTTTCGCAACTCTTACCACTCTTCTGATTCCTGGTCCGCACTTCCAACTCGCCGCGACAGTCCTCTTCTCTGAACCCTATCAACTGGATGTCTCACACCGTTCGTTGGGACCACAGGGGTCTGCCAGGGGAAGTCTAGACTCCCTTCTTCCAGCAATCAGGCTGGTGGCGCCAGAAGGAGTTAGGCTGTCCCTGGTTTCGTCCTGAGTCCCGCAGAAGGGAAGCTCCCAAAACGGGGCCAAAAAGAAGGAGTTTTGAAGGTGGCCCCAGAGGTTTTCAGGGAGAAAACGACCCTTCAAGTCCCATCTGGGGTGCCAGAAAATGTTGAGATTGCAGCAAGCTAGCCCTGCTGCAAAGTGCTGGGCTCCACAAAAGCCAATGACGGAAACCAACACCGAGAGATCCAGAGGATTACCAGTTTATTAGGCCTAGCAAAGTGGTAAGGCGCACGAATCACCCAAGGCAGTAGTGAAACGTTACGCAACCCCAGACAAAGAGACCCCAAAATTTATTTCCTCCCTTCCTGCCCCACAGGCTCGTACCTCCCCCAGGGTTGGGCTAGGGCTGGTGTTCCGGGGACCACCAATGAGATGAGCCCACGAGTCTCTTGGGGGAAGGTCTTGGGCGTTACACAGTCCATGGCCCGGACCCCTGTTTGGGTGGATTAGGCAAGAATTAATCCCTTAATGTGTGGCCAGGAAGCTTGACAATGGGAGGAGAGAAGTCAATATTGTCCAGGTGCCCGGATAATCAGGGAACAATTAACAGGTCAAGAGAAGACGGAACAGTCACAATGGGGGGGTAAGGGAGACATAGTAGAGGCAGCCATGTTAATCCGGAAAGTCTTTTGCTGCCAGGGGTGCCTTGAATAGGTGTGAGGATGAAACAATGGTGTGCCTTCTGGCTGAGATATTATCTCTGGCCCAGCTGCCGGGTGTACGTGATCTTGCCGCTTTGAGGGAATGGATCCTGATGGATGACTCCTCTTCAGCCATGCTGGTGCCCTCTTGTTGCTCCAAAGGTGACTTGGATCCAGAAAGGCAGGGGAATACAAAGACAGATCCCAAGAGCCTAGTCCTCAGTGAGGCAGGGTGTAGAAGAGCAGGAAAATAACAGGAGGTGATAGGAGATGAGGCAGAAGGCAAAGAGAGAGAGAGAGAGAGAGAGAGAGTCTTGGTTCCGTGGGGGCCGTGGAGTTGGGCCTTTGATATTAAGAAAGGCCCCCATTCTGTGGGTATGGAGGCTGGGAATGTCTCAAACCAGGTCCCCTTAGCTGTGGGCTTTGAAGTTTTGGGAATGAGCAAGTCAATGAAGGTTAAACGGTGCGGTGAGGCACGAGTGGAAGGGGGGGCAGAAGGCTAGGTGACAGAATTGGGATCCCTTGGGGAATGGAAAACAAGGGAAAGATTGTGGGAGATGGGTGTGAATTTGGCTTCCGCTTTGCCAATTTCTCGGTCCGCAAGGCTTCTTTTGCTGCTTGGAAAGGGGCAGCTCACGTTTTTCCCGATATTTTGGGAACGGTAGGGAATTTTTTGAATTGGGAAATAGCGTTGTGCTTATGACAGGACGAGGGCCAATCTAGCGACCCCGGCAAGGCTCGGGGCCAGTCCGGTTTTTACCAATTTTTTTATTTTTCACTGTGACTCCACATAAACTCCCAGTCCAGAATTGCCTCGCCGTCGCCAAGGGCGGCCAACGTGGTTTGGGATGGCAAATGCGCCTCTCCAAGAAGCGGTGCCCACAGGGCGAAAGGAAAACCACCCCTCACTTTAGGAGGCTTTTATGGGCCGTGGAATGGATATTCATAGTTCCTCTTTGCCCACGTTTCTGGCCAAGTGGCCCTGCCTCTCTGGGATCGAGCTGTCACTCGTGTGCTTCCCTCGTGTATGTGTGTGTGTGTGTGTGTGTGTGTGTGTGTGTGTGTGTGTTTAATGCATCCAAATTAGAGATGGGCACGAAAGGAAATTTTTTTCAATTTTTCATTTCATTTCCTAATGAAATGAAAAATGAAGTGCCTTTGAAAAACCAAAAAGATCTCGGCACTTGTCAAAATAAATAAAAATGACGACTCGAGCACCGATCAGCTGGCATGCAGGCCCTGCACACCTACTGCTCAGCGCTTGTAAAAATGAAACAAAATGAAAAAACAAAACAAAAAATGAAATGAAACACCATTTTCAGGTTTCGTGCCCATCTCTAATCCAAATTAAACCTCCACCATTGTTTTTTGAACAAGCATTAAAGCAGAATCATAATCCCTGAGCACCACCATCCCTTGCTAGGGGAACTAGGGGACATACATTCAAATTGAGGGCTGGGAGAGTAAGAACAGACAAAAGAAAATATTTTTTCACCCAGCGCGTTGTTAGTCTGTGGAACTCCCTGCCACAGGAGGTGGTGATGGCATCTGGACTGGAGGCCTTCAAAAGGGGATTGGACAGATTCCTGGAGGAAAAGTCCATCATAGGTTACAAACCATGATGGAGATGTGTGTCATCTCCAGGCTTAAAGCCAGGGTACTTCAAGGGCCAGATGCAGGAGAGTGGTATCAGGAGACAGATATCTAGTCTCATGCACTCCCAAACGCATCTGGTGCGGCCACTGTGATATACAGGAAGCTGGACTAGATGGGCCTTTGGCCTGATCCAGCATAGCCCTTCTTATGTTATGTTATGTTCTTATGTTCCTCCCTCCCTCCCTCCCCGTGGACTTCAAATAAACCACCCAATCCTGAGTGACAAAAAATCCAGGAGGACCTGGCAGTGATTTATGGATTTTTCCTTTAAAGAAAGAATTTCATCTGTGTCCCTCTCTGAGCAAAGACGCTTATCCTTTACTTGTCAGGACCGCCTTCCTGTTTGGACTCAATGCCCATTCTTGTCACTCCTAAAGCATCTCTCTGGGTTTTTGACTCTGTGGAGTGAAACCACTGCTCACGACATAATTCCCCACCCCATGGGGCTCCCCTCTTCCCTCTCTGAGATGAGCTGCAATCTTCAGGGCAGTTAGGCATTTTGCTTGTGATAACACGTGGTTTCATGCTTGTCCCTGCTGTAGAAAGCATTTCTGGAAAGTCTGAGCCCGAATGGCGAATTAAGAGCCACTAGCTTTACAAAGGACCTCCTCTACATTTCTTGACATCAGCTGCTCCGGGTGGCTGTATTTTTGTCTTCTGCTTCTGTTTTTTTTTAAATTTTTTATTTAATAGAAAGACATACAAACATAGAATAAATGATAATAAACAATAATAAAGACTACAAAGTGCCCCCCCCCCCCCCCCGGGACCGTCCAGTATGTCTTCTGCTTCTAGAGACTGTCCTAAAGGCCTCAGCTGTCTCTAAATTTACCACCAGATAACACGAGTTATCCCCCCCCCCACGCAAATGGAATTTGTGCTCCCACAGCAAATCAAACAGCAACCTACTGAGTGCCGCAAAGTGAGGTCACCCTGTCTGCACAACTGTTGGAAGAAATAACCACACACACATACACACACACTTTGCTTGCACCAGGGCAATGCTTGTAGAAGTGGTTACAGCCCTTCCTTCCTCTACTGATGGGACCTTCATTCTCCATGTTGGACATGGACCTGGGTCTTTTCAACAATTGGGATTTGGACTGTACAGGTCTGCACATTTCCCCCCAAAATACATCCATGTCCAGCAAATAAATATCCACCAGAGATTATGCAAGGAAAATGCAACAAAAGGGAACGCCACCAACTTTTGAGTGGGTTCTTGCAATCCCTGGATTTGCTTACAACAACATATCAGTCAAATAAGTCCCGTCTGATATTTGGTGGGGTGTTGAAAGAGCAGAAGGGAAGGGGAAATGTTTTCAGAAGACAGGAAAGAGGATTTCCAGACTTTTCTCCTGGAAGTCTTTTGCACACAGAGTGCGAACCCACTCTCTCCAGGGCAGCACAGAAACCAACTTTTTATGTGAGCCTACAGGAGGCTTAAGAGCAGTCTGGAATTCCCTCCCTGGGGACCGCTGTCAGGGAGCAGTGCTTTATAGCTTAAGAAGACAGCAGACAAAAAACATTGGCTGTGTCAAGTTTGGGGCAGATTGACGAACAGCTTAAGCAGTATATTTTACAGAAGTAGGACAAGCCAGCAGGCTACCATCTTTTAAACTAATAATATACTGTATATTTCCTTGCTCTTCTGCACTGCATCTTAATTTGCATGAGGCATTACTCTTTGTTGTAGCAAGAAAATGCTCAGAGTTGTGCGGAAAGATTTGTGCATCTGAAAATCTAAAATAACATGAAGGGGGGATTATAGTAAGCCAGAAAGCAAAATAAATCCGGCAAAGGTTTCATCCAGTCTACCAGCACTGAGAAGGAAAGAGAACGACCAAATTTAAGAAATCAACAAAGCTGAAATGTGAGTGTTCTTGTTTTGAAAGCACGATTTTTGAAGTATGGGCAAACTTTGAAGATATGTTGTTGAGCCTTAATCCATTAGAGCCGTGAGATCCTCTCGTTCAACATCCTTTTCTTCCTTGGCTGCAACTCACCATCTTCCTTGGGTTTTGCCTTTATTCTATCTTCATTTCTAAGGCTTGCATTTATGCATTTGTCCAGAGAGGCTGTGTCCCTCCCTGTTATTACTTACCAGTAGAGTACCATGTGAAATCTGGTCCCTGTCTGGTGGAGGTGGGAGGATGGAAGGCTGAGTCAACCATGAGCTGGCTACCTGGGATTGAACGCCAGGTCATGAGCACAGTTTTACCTACAGGACAGGCATTTAACCACTGCACCACGGAGCTCAGGAGAATGGAAACAATGGGGTTCTTATGAAATCAGTCAATGTAGTCATGTATGGTAATGCATATAAGAGACACATAGTAAGTAGTCCCTCATTCGAGGAAAGCTTGCCTGAAGAGAAAGGTCTTTGCCTGTTTCCGGAAGGACATCAGAGATGGGACAGTCCTGGTCTCTAATGGGAGTGAGTTCCAAAGTCTGGGCACAGCAGCTGAGAAGGCCCTTTCATGGGTTCCCACAAGACGTACCTATGAGGGTGGCGGGATGGAGAGAAAGGCCTCTCCTGATGACATTAACACTCGAGTTGGTTCATACTGCGATACTCAACCTTTGAGGTAGCTTGCAGATTATTCCAGATGTGCCATTCTCATAACCACTTATTTGTACATATTAAATAATGAAGGTGATAGAACACAACATTGACAAGTGCCTTTTCCGATTTTAAACCATTGTCTCCAAAAGCTGTCCTGCCTGTTGCTTCTGGGTCAGAGTGTAGAGCTTGTAGCAGTACCAACAGCTAATAGGATTCAACCCATTTTTGTACAAGAAAAATATGTCCTCTCTTATTGCATGAACTGTTCCTTTGCAGGGTAAGATGAAACAGATTATTGACCTACTTACCATGTTTAATAATTAAAAAAAATCTAAATTGCCACCAAATGCCCCCAAGAAAACGAGTCTTGGCTAGAGATGCCAGTTTCCCCTACACCAGGCCTGCCCAACAGATAGACCGCAGGCTACTGGTAGCCCGCGAAGGGTCCAAAAGTAGCTCACTGGCCATCAATAGTGAGAGGATAAGTTCTCCACCCCTCCCTCCCCCACCCCAAGGACCACCACTGCCCCAGCAAAGTTCTGGGTCTGCCAGCCCGCTGTCACAGCCAAGCGGGGCAGTTCAAGGGCCATGGCGTATTGAAATCTGATCCCTCCAGAACAGATTAATTGGTTTTCAATGCATTCCTATGGGAAACCATTTCACTACTTACAAAAGTTTTTACTTACGAGTAGAGATGGGCATGAAACGAGCAATTTTTCGTTTTCATTTTTGTTTTTTCATTTCGTTACGTAACGAAACGAAAAATGAATTTTGTCTCCAAAATAAAACGAAACGAACCAAGACACCAGAAATGTTGTCGTGTGTTTCGTTTTCGTTGCGGCAAATACATTGAACTGTAATGAATGCTAACGAAACAGCAATTTTTCATTTTCGTTTTCTTCGTTTCATTACGTAACGAAACGAAAACGATTTTTTTTTGCAAAAAATTCACAAAAAATGAAAACGAACCAAAACGGACCCCTAAACGACAAACAACAAACGAAACACCATTTTTTTTAGTCGTGCCCATCTCTACTTACGAGCATGTGCTCGGAACGGATAGAATTCGTTAGTAGAGGTTTTAGTGTAGTAGCCCTCAAACACTTTGGGCTGGGTAAAGTAGACTTTGGCCTGTTCACAGTTGAACAGCCCTGCCCTACACCACTCACAGAGAAAGTGCCCAGGGAGGAGAGTGGGCCATGTGTGAGAGGTGGCATGGATAAAATTTCAATCTAATATTAAATAGGTTTGGGAAGAGCCAGGAAGAAAAACTCTATAGCAGTCATTAGGGGTTTTACGGCTGTTGGATGGATGGGCGGTTTCGACAGGAGCCAAATCCTCTCTCCCACCCCCTTTCCCTTCACAAGCGAAAAGATAATTTTGGTCTGGCAGGCAACCCCTGGAAGCCTAGAAGTCATAAAGCTCAAGAACAACCCAACAGAAACACTTGAGGCAATGGCCTGGCTCCCTCCGGCTGCTGGAGCCGAATCCACTGGCCCCTCAGGATAGAGACGGGGAGAATACTTGGGGTCAGGGGAGATGGTGGAGAGAATTCACACACACACCCGTTGCAAGGGGTAAAGAAAGTTGCCCAACAGCATGCCCTACTAGGCCAATCCTTCCAAGGGTCACCTTAGGATACCCCCCTTGTCCTCCACCACACACACACACACACACACACACACACACACCAAATGGGATGTGAATACGGATGGTCACCTAACGAAAAATGAAACACTGTTTCATTGTTTCATTAGCTAACAGAACAAAACGAAGTGAATCGAAACGGGGAGGCAGCATTATGTTACAAATGAAACACCACTTTCCCTCTACACAACAACAACAACAACAACAACAACAACAACAACAACAACAACAACAACAACAACAACAACAACAACAACAAAACATAAGAAGAGCCATGCTGGATCAGGCCAAAGGCCCATCTAGTCCATCTTCCTGTATCTCACAGTAGCCCCACCAGATGCGTTTGGGAGCGCATGAGACTCTATATCTGTCTCCTGATACCACTCCCCTGCATCTGGCCCTTGAAGTACCCTGTTATTTAAGCCTGGAGATTACACATCTCCCTCATGGTTTGTAACCTGTGATGGGCTTTTCCTCCAGGAATCTGTCCAATCCCTTTTTGAAGGCATCCAGGCCAGATGCCATCACCACATTGTGTGGCAGGGAGTTCCACAGACTAACAACGCGCTGAGTGAAAAAAATATTTTCTTTGGTCTGTTCTCACTCTCCCAGCCCTCAGTTTGAGTGGATGTCCCCTAGTTCTGGTATTTTGTGAGAGGGAGAAGAGCTTCCCTCTATCCACTTTACTCATGCCCTGCATTATTTTGTACGTCTCAATAATATCCCCCCTCAGGCGCCTTTTTTCCAGATTAAAGGGGCCCAAATGTTTTCGCCTTTCCTCATAAGGGAGGTGCCCCATCCCAGTAATCATTTTAGTCGCTCTCTTCTAGAACTTATTTTTGTATCCCGCCTCAGGGGAGAAAAGCGGACTAAGGAGGAAGCAAACGAACTGCATTATTTCCACCCCATCTCAAGTGATGGGGAGGGTTTTTCATTATTTCTCCGGTGGTATCTGACACCCAGAGTGGCACTGTGGTTAGTGGGCCTGAATTGTGGAGCTCACATAGAGGCCTTGAGTCAGTCCCTCTCTTCCAGGTCAAATGACCCACAGGGTCCTTGCAACAGAGCCAGATAAGAATGCAGAAAAATAAAGGACTAAGCAAGCTAGCCTGTTAGGCCTGGAGGGATGTCCCTGCCACCAGAATCCTACATGTAGCGTAGCCCATGGGCTGCAGCCTAGGAAATTTTAGGGTGGTTGATGTCATTTTTAATTTTAAAAAATAGGAACTTCTCTGAGTGGTCCATTTTAGAGCCAGGAGAACATTCTCTCAGGCTGCAGCCCCAGGCAGCCAATTTTGGGGCCATTTAGAATCGGACCAGTTAGTTTCCAGGGAGATCCAAAGCCCCGCTGCCAGAATGGGTCCCCTCCAGATTCCCCCGAGTCAAAAGGCAATTGGCATTTTCTTCCCCTCATTCCCTTTCCCAACCCTTTGATTATCTCTGCAGCAGGGGCCTCCGAGCCATGGGAGATCCAGGGATGGCCGGCAGCCAGGGCCAATTTTGGTCCTCCTGGCATTGTCCGCTGGAGAAGCAGTGGTCAGACTGGCTCCTTCTCCTTCTCCCCTTCTTCCCTCTTACTGCATCCTGGAGCTTCTCCTTGCCGGCTGAATAAGGAGGCTGTGCAAAAAAAAAAAAAGGGAAAAAAAGTGCACAATGCCTGGGAAACAAGCCCCTGCCCGCTCACCACATTTGCAGAAGAGGCTCCAATGAAATCTTTCATCTGTTCGTTGGAAATCTGCATACCTTGTCTTTCCCCCTGAAAAGGGATCCACTGAGGGGCCCCGGGGTGTCAAACGTGACTTCCTCTAGCACCACAACCTGAGCTGTCTCAGGGTTGTATAAACTTCAAACAGGTCACCTCTCAGGCGCCGTTGTTCAAGAGGTCCAGCCGTTGCCACCTCAGATGGTAAGGAAGGTGTTCCAGTCCCCGAATTACCTTGGCAGAATGAAACAACATTCAACAACATCTTAAAGTATCTGGAAGTCAAGTCATGGCTACTGGACTTCTTTTTTGAGTAGCCTTGACTCAACTTCCAGATAAACTCACCTGGATGACTGAGAATCTTCACAGACAACATCTTAAAATCTTGTGTTTTCTGTTACCCCCCCCCC
>JAHTLZ010003288.1:0-11291 GCA_023846285.1 Phrynocephalus versicolor | reverse complement strand
CCACTCTGCTTTACTATTCAGTTATTCTGGAAGTTTGCCCAAGGCTACACAGGTTGGCTCTACTCCCTGAAGGCGCCATGGAGAATCAAACTTCTAATTTCTGGCTCTGCAGCCAGAGACCTAAAGAATGGAGTTATGTTTCTCCTACCTCAGGATTCCTATTAGTGTCTCAGTGAGTCAGAAACAATTGGCGGGAAGCACACAATAACCAATGTTGCCATGGTAAATCTTGCTTCATTGTTTTGTTGGCTGTGACCCAGGGAGAGAGGGAAGCCCTACCTCTTATCTCTTACATGGACATCTATCCCCTTCTTAAAATTCTTTTAAGTTTTTCAGATACTCCAGCCACAGAGGTGCATGCAAATGTATCTGCATGCACGATAAAGCAGTTATTTTCCACACTGCACACCTGCTGAATTGGGTTAGGGTTAGGGTTAGGGTTAGATGGGCAACCACCAGGGAAAATCAGGTGCTGTAGGCGCCTGGAGTAGGAACAGGCAAGAAAAACTCCATGGACATAGGGTTATGAAGAGTCAGTCACAACTGTAACGACACAGCAACAACAACAACATTTTATAGCACGTGTCCAGTGCAAAGAAAGAAAATCTTTCCAGCTTTAAATGGGAGGTAGGAAATAACCCAAGCAGTGTGAAACAGTGGACAGCAGAGATCGGGACGAAACAATTTTTGGTTTTGGTTTTGGTTTTATTTCATTACAGAACAAAACGAAAAATGAAGTGCCCTTTTATAAAAATTGAAACAGAAATTTTTGTTTAATTCCATTCTGTTTTGTTTTTTGTTTATTATTTATTTTGAGAAGCACCCATCTCGGCGCTTGTCAAAGTAAATAATAAAAATGAGCACCGACCAGCTGCGGGTCAGCTGGTCAGCACTAGGTTAAAAAAAAGTGCCGGCTGGCCCACGGGCCACCTGGTTGGTGTTAGGTTAAAAAGAAAGGCACTGACCGGCACGCGTGCCAGCTGATTGATGCTACGTTAAATAAAAAGCTCTGACTGGCTGGGCTGGTCAGCTTTAAAAAAACATTTGAAAAGTAAAAGAAAAACAAAATCGAAATGAAACGGAAAACGAAACAAACGTTTTTTTAAAAAATCCATTTCATTCCAAATGAAATGAAATGAAACGCCATTTTGGTGTTTCGTGCCCATCTCTAGTGGACAGCATTAAGAGAGTTGTGCCCTGAATGAAATGAAGGTGCTTGAAGCAAAGTTGCCAGTTTCACTTTCACACCAGGCTGGGTGTGAGCAATTTGGGCAGCCTTTGTGTAAAGGAAAGGAAGGAAGGAAAAGGAGGGAGGGAGGAAAGAAGAGGGAAGAAGAGGGAGAAGGAGAAAAAGGAAAGAAAGAAGGAAAGTAAGGAAGGAAAGGGGAGGAAAGAAAGAAATGTGTGCTTTTCTAATCTCTTGAGTCACGACGCGTGTCACTCTGTTTCTGTGTGAAGGGATGGACCAACAGTTCCTTTATAAACTTCCCCTTCCTCCCTGCAGATATTGTTGTTCAAAGACGCTAGGGAACATTTTCCAATCTAAGGAAACTTCACACAAAGGAGGTGAAGATCCAGGGTGGCTCTTTCATGCAACGGATGATGGAAGGGGGCAAAAAAGAAATGAATAACACATTGGCCCAACTCTAATTACAGTACTAGCCTATCCAGTCTATTTTAAGGCAGTGCAATGTTTTTCTCTTTCTCTATATAGGCCTCTATCACACGACCACTTAAATGTGCCTTTTTATTTTACTGAATTCGCATCTAAAGATCGCCGGCCGCATCTTCTGAACACCCTTCTCGACCAGGCCCCCTGAAGCACATCTCAAGCGCATCTTCTTTCACCACCGCTAGATCCAATCACTTTGTTTGCTGATGATGCGCATTTTGATGCGAAGCAAAGGTCTTGTGAACTCCAAAAACCCGCATCTTCCAGTTTCGCCCGTTTTGCAGCAAACAGTTTTTCAAAACAGCACTTGGATGCGCCTTTGGCAAACAGGGACACGCAAAAAAGAGGTTCAAAAATGCTACTGTGGGGTAGGTAACTGCACATCTAATGTCACATGACTACTCTCGGAAAAAGTGCACATGTTATTATCATCCTCATTTAGTGGTCATGTGATAGAGGCCATATTTCCTCTTCTTTTGTTTGCACAAACTAACTTTGCTACCTCTTCTGTCATCACTAGGATTACTTACAAGAAAAGCCACATCACTTTTCAAGGGAAAAAAATCCACATTGAGGCTTATCTCCCAAAACCCGAAACTGGATATTTTGTACTACATGCAAGTGGAGCCCTTCAGGTTGCAGGAAGGTTACTATGCAGATACAAAAGGTAAGAGAAAGGCTATTTATGGGCTGCAGATGATCACCCTTGTGTTTGTCATCTTTTGGCCAGAATCCTATATCTTCCTTACACTGCCGTTAGTTAAGCGGCTGAAATGTCATCAGCAAATTACCATGAGCTAAGGAGTCAATGTGGTACAGTAGGATCCCTGTTTGTGGATTCCCTTATCCGCAGTCAGAAAATATTATACATAACACAGAATCTGGCACCCTCTAGTGGCCAGTTCTGGTAATGCATGTTAAAATATTTAGCATTGCTATTATCCACAGATTTCAGTATCCATGGGGGGGAGTGGAAGCAATCCCCCACATATATGGAAATCCTACTATATTCGTTACCACACACCAATCAGGTGATTCAGTGTGCAGCAAGGAATACATGCATAAACTTTTTATTTATTGTCATTTCCCACCAAGATTTACCTTGGCAGATTTAACTAATAAGATCATGACCATTGGATGTATGGATCTATAATTCACAGCTTATTCAGGAGCTAATGATGATTATTCTATGGGGTAATCCCTTTCCTGTAAAATCTTGCGAAATCTGCTAATTGATATAGTGAATTATTGATATGTCAGGTGCATCTTTTAGTCATACACTCTGGCTCCTTTCAGTCATAGGTTATTTCCAGGTTGAAGTTCTTCATTGAATTAGCTTTTTCTGGAACATTACTGGATTTTTTTGGAAGCACACATTTTGTCCCATTGCCTACTTGTTTTGTGCAAGTGTACCAACAGGCAATGAAACTGTAATGACGTAACTCCCAGAGGAAGAATGAATACCCACCTTCTATTAAGCTATGCAGCTAGCTGGTTAGCTCTGTGGTTTAAGTCAGTGGAGCTAGAGTTTGAGGATTCAATTACTCCCTGCGTCCCCTGGGAAAACAGCCAGCCTGGGTGGCCTTGGGAAAGCTGCACAGTCCCAGGGATCCCCCGGAACACGGGAACTGCAAACCACCTCTGAATATTCTCTACCTAGAAAATCTGGAAAAGGGTCGCCGTCAGTCAGAATTAACTTGACAACACATGATTTTGATTGATTGATTGATTCATAGAGTTGGAAGAGACCTCAAGGGCCATCTAATCCCACCCCCTGCCATGCAGGGACCCCCATCACAGCATCCCCAACAGATGGCCATCCAGCCTCTGCTTAGAAACCTCCCAAGAAGCAGACTCCACCACCCTCTGTGGCAGCATCTTCCACTGCCGGACAACTCTAACCATCAGAATGTTCTTCCTAATGTTTAAATTGAATCTCTTTTCCTTTAGTTTGAAACCATTGCCCCAGTCCTGAAGCCATGGAAAACAAACCTGTTCCCTCTTCAATATGACATCCTTTGATTAATTGATTGATTGATTGATTGATTGCATTTTTTTACCTCCCATCTGGCAGCGAGGCCACTCTGGGTGGTTTACTAAAATATTAACAGTCAATGGCAAGACAATTTTAAAAAAGCAAACAACAAAGCATAACTACATTAAAATACAAATTACAATTTCAAAACATTACAATCAAAAAAGCCATGTTGGGCTGAGAAGTGTGTCTGTCGGGGGGGATTGAGATCACATAGGCAATGGCTGCCTAAATAGGCTCATTTGAAAGCACTGACAGAGGGGGCCAGCCGGTCAGGCAATTCCTTGTCTTTATTTTACGGAAATCCTACCTGGGAACGTACATTGAGACATACAAAACAATGCAGGGCATGAGTAAAGTGGATAGAGGGACGCTCTTATCCTTCTCACAAAATACCAGAACTAGGGGACATCCACTCAAATTGAGGGTTCGGAGAGTGAGAACAGACAACAGAAAATATTTTTCTTTTACTGAGCGTGGTGTTAGTCTGTGGAATTCCCTGCCACAGGATGTGGTGTTGGCCTCTGACTTGGATGTCTTCAAAAAGGTATTGGACAGATTCCTGTAGGAATAGCCCATCACTGGTTACAAACCATGAGGGAGATGTGTGTCATCTCCAGGCTTAAAACCAGGGTCCTTCAAGGGCCAGATGCAGGGGAGTGGTATCAGGAGACAGAGATCTAGTCTCGTGTGCTCCCGGACCCATTTGGTGGGGCCACCGTGAGAGATAGGAAGCTGGACTAGATGGACCTTTGGCCTGATCCAGCAGGGCTCTTCTTATGTTCTTATGGGAAGCAGCACTCAAGATTATTTCACATTGGCTGCAATGGTCAGGGCTCATGAGACTCAATAGTCCAACAGTATCTGTACCTTAGTCGGCCTGGGCTAAACGATTAACCCCCCCCCCCCCACTTGGCTGCCCTTCCACAGGTTAGCAAAGACCTTTCTCTTCAGTCAAGCTTTCAGAGCTGGCTGCCTGAGTGGGGGTTTCTTAGAGGTATTGCCCTCCTTCCGAAACGCATTTTGGTGTTGCTTACAGTTTTTACCACACTATCGATTTGGTCCTTTTTGGTACAGTAAAGTCACGGCTGTTGGCCTTCTAGGCTGCCTTTTAAAGATGTGACCCCTTGGGTCCTTTCGAAGGAGAAGGCAGGGTGGAAATATTTTCAATGAAGAAACACATGACGTATTTCCAGAGATGGTTGAAACGAAAAGAACCTTCCCGTTCCAGCTGGGATCCCGTTCCCTGCAGAGGGCTGGTTGAGAAGCTGAAAGAGGAATTCCCAAGGATCACCAGTGCTCTCTCCTTCACTCTCCTCCCTTTCCTTTGATGTGGTGAAAAGGAACAAAAAAATCAGAGCCAAATAATGTGGAGGTGATCAGGCATTCCTGACCTGGCTTCCAGCAAAGGAAGATTTGTGCAAGGAGAGGAGGGAGGTTGACCAACATGAAAGGCAGAGAGCAAAGTTAATTTGTTCCTTCTACCCACTCACAAATGATCTCATGACTTTGATTTTCCGGTTGCAAAAAAAAGAAGTGTCTTGTCCAGGGAGGCAGAACTTTTCCCAATCCCTGTCCCCAGCTAAGAACTTTACATCTGGAAAAGGAACTTCTCAATTCCTTTCTTGGCAGACAGGTTCATATTGTCAATACCTTTGCTTGGACCTCAAGTATGGCTGCTTTCACATTACCACTAAACTCCGCTGCAGAGTGCTTTTCAGATGCGGAGCATAAAATCGTTTTCCGACGAGCAGCAGACTTAAAAAAAAAAGTGCAACTAAGCCCAGTTAAGCGCGACCCAGAGCGTTTTTACAAGTGCCTGGTGTGGAGTTGGTAAAATCCTTGCCGCTATTCCATTTGTATGAGATATGGACTGAAATTCAACATCTAGATCTTCTGTTCTGAGAAAAAATGAAGTCGAAGCACTAACAGAGGCAGATGAGGCCACAAACCATTCAGCTTTATTCTTAAAAGCAAATTTTAAAAGTGATTAGTGAGCAGAAACTCCTGTCTGAAATTTGTCGGCTTGCCTCCAGATCCCATGAATATAGAGGCACCCAAGCCTGACGGCATCCTTCAGAGAAAGGTGCAGATGACATCGGAAAGGCCCGTGTGGCTTGTAATTCCTTCTTCCACAAGCTCCCGGTTTTTCTACTTCCCTCCTCGTCCCAAAAGGACACCTCCTGGAGGTAGTCAGTCACCTCGAATGACAAGACTCATCCTTTTTTTTCCGAGTCAGAGAGCTGGCTGACCCGCGTCAGAAAGCAGAGATCAGACGAGGCGATTGACGCCGCCCGGTCTGGAATCCCAAAAGGGATTTCAATCCCCAGGGAGAACATTTCATCTGGGGCGGGGCAGGGGGGAAAGGTTGCCAAAATAAACTCCGGAAGAGAGGAAGAGACATCCCGAGAACGGGTGGCATTCACAACTCGGAGAAAACCTCAGCACAGCAGGCAGGAGGACTGGGGGGGGGGGCGGGGGCGGGAGGAGGGAGCCAAGAAAACCAAGGATGGCAACGGAAAGGACAAGTGGGAGACGAGGAAGTGAAGTCACGTTCCCCAGGCGCTCCCATGTTTCTGCCACTCGCTCACTTACATTTGCCGCTGGTGCTCTCCGGAACGGAGGGACTTTTGGGGCAATTCTCTACAAAGAGGCTCCCGAGAAGATCCCCTGTTTATTCCCCTCCAGGATTTGGAGGTGGGGGTGGTGGGAACAAAGTCATAAATGGCCTACTTGGGGTAAAGGTTTTGAATACTAAGTCTAGAGAGGGGGGTGCATGTCAAGGGCCCTTTTGGCATCCACTGGTTTCTTTGGTGGGGGGGGGGTCCATTACCAGAACACAGCAGCCCCAAGGAAGAAGCTAAGCTGCCCTTTGCAGATGGGAATGTCTTCCTGCTTCTAGATGTTTGCTCCATGGGCCATTTCAGACGGGGCGTATTTCTCTAGTGGGGGTTATCCAGCCAGGCCGGGTTCTTTCTGGGGCACGACACCTGTGAATTGTGGGCTCTTTGCTTGCCCAAGAACGCCCTGGGGGCCAGTGACACCTTAGCAAAACTCAAGAGCAGTAGTTTTTCATATTAAAAGCAAAGCAAAGTGCCCCATACCACTTCAAGTAGTCTCTGGGTGGTTTACAGTTTTTAATTACAGTAATGCAGGCTACACATTGCCCCCCCTCCCCAGCAACCTGGGTACTCATTTTACCAACCTCAGAAGGATGGAAGGCTGAGTCAACCATGACCAGGTCATGAGCACAGTTTTACCTGCAGTATAGGCATTGAACCACTGCATCACAGGGTTTTGATGGCTTTTGCTTCTGTTAATCTACACCAGGCATGTCCAAATTTTGGCCCTCCAGATGTTTTAGACCACAACTTCCACAGTCCTTTGTCATTGCCAATTTAAGCTTAGAATTCTGGGAGTTGTGGTCCAAAACATCAGGAGGGCCAAAGTTTGGACATGCCTGATCTACACCTCTTGGCTTCCCAGAGGTTCTAAGACTACAAACTCCAGAAATCCCAGTCAGTCAGCATAGATTCTGGGCGTTGTAGTTCAAGAGGACTCTGTCCTCTCAGTGCCAATATTGAGAGAGAGGTAATTTTCCTGCATAAGGTGCAAGGCCCTCTATGGATGTAATTTATTTTTGCTTTATATTGCTTATTGTTTCTGATGTCCTTTGTTAGCCTGTACACTGCATAGAGTAGCAAATTCGCTAGCTGGGCTTTATAAAAACCCAAATAAATAAGACAGGCAAGCAAGCAAGCCACCACTTAGACTAGCAGGGTTCGGTGAAGCACACATGCTGTCCAGAACAAATCCTCAGACTCCGGAGCATAATAATTCCAGCAAAGCAGCCATTTCCAGTAGGATTTGGAATCATTTCTCCTACAAGACAGAAGCACTTGATGAGACGGACTGGGTGCTAGATCAGAGCTTCCCAATCGTGGGTCTCCAGGTGTTTTTGGGACTGCAACTTCCAGAGCTCCAGGCCAGCACAGCTGGTGGCGAAGGCTTCTGGGGGTTGCAGTCTGGGAACATCTGGATGGGAACCACGGCTCTAAAGGTATGGAAGGAGAATAACAGCATAGGGTGCTTCCTCCTTATCGTGGCCCATTAATGTTGTGTGTAACTGGTTCCTTCCCGTTTCCATGGCTGTGTGACCAGAATATGTAATCATAGCATCATTGGCTTGGAAGGGGCCTATAAAGCCATATACAACAGGCAACCTGGAAGTAGCTCTGTCTGGGAGTGCCAATGTACAGTATGACGCAAACACTGACTGGCACATTTCTCCAGCATCCGAACAGAACAGGGTCTTTCTGGAGCACTGCCCTTGTCAGTTATGGGATCTTGACCTTTACTTCCAGATGTGCCCCCCTTCCCTGCTCCCCCAGAGGGGCAACATTTTAGGCTGGTTTGTCTTTGTAAGAATATTTGATGTTTCTGTTGACCCAGTACAGTGGGCCAGGGATCGGCTGATGCAGATGGGAGAGGAGTAACTATTTGAGAAGGTTATATGTGTTGCTCTGGGGAACAGTGCAGGAGGAAAGAGTGCTAGGCTTAGTTATGTGTTTGTGTGTGTGTGTGTGTGTGTGTGTGTGTGTGGCGTCATTATAGTCGTGACCAACTCTTTGCAAGAATACTGGAGTGGCTTGCCAGTTCCTACTCCAGGCGCTGACAGCACCTGGCATTCCCTGGTGGTCTCCCATCCAAGTCCTAACCAGGGCTGACCCTGCTTAGCTTCCAAAATCAGGCAAGATCGGATGTGCTTAGGGCATCCAGGCAGCTAGGTTTAGTTATAGCAAGCAAAGTGTTCTGCTTATATAACGCCCCATACCACTTCAAGTAGTCTCTGGGTGGTTTGCAATTTTAATTACAGTGTGCAGGCTACACATTGCACCCCCCCCCCAGCAAGCTGGGAACTCATTTTACCGACCTCGGAAGGATGGAAGGCTGAGTGAACCTTGAGCTGGCTGCTACCTGGGATTGAACCCCAGGTTGTGAGCACAATTTTACCTGCAGTACCGGCATTTAACCACGGCGCCACGGGGCTCTTATCAAGAAGCTCTTAAAGCTGGCTTTTATGAGTGCAGTTCTGCTGAGCCCTTATGAAGAGGCCATGAAAGTCTGCCTCTGCTTAGCAAAGGACAGCAAGAAGAACCTGTTGGTAATCATTGCCATGTAAAAGACTGGGGGTGACTAGACCGTGGAGGCCTTTCAGCTTCCTTGCATTTTATGGGCCTCAGATAACTTTGCCACTTTCACGGCCACTTTTTAAAAGTTAGCCTTTTGGACTCCATTGTTGGATGGATGGGGCGGGGGAATCCTGGATACTGTTGTACGAGAAAGGAGAAGAAGAAGAAAGTGGAGGCAGGGCTTGAGCAGAGCGATCTGCACATCCAGCTGGTGTTTACCTGCAACAAAACAAAACAAAATAGACAAATAAATAAACAATTAAGCAGGGGCAGCCAATCTGGGTGGTGATCAGCCTAGTATTTTCCATTGGCTGAGCTTACTTGTCACTGACGCTGGTGTTTTTCATGTCCGCTGCTACTCTTAAAACTTATGGATGGTCCTCAAGGTCATAATTTCATATTATATTTTGATACTTTATATTAATTCTTATTGTTCTTTATTTTCGGTTACTCTTTTGTTTGTAACTTACGCACTTCCTGTCATTGTAAACTGCCCAGAATAGCCTTTGGGCTAGATGGTTCAGTATACAAATCCAATAAGTAAATAGGTAAGTAACTAAATAAGTAATTAAGTAAGTAAGTAGGGGTGTGGTGTCTCAGTGGACTAAGACTTCCGAAATCTGTCGGCTGCAAAGTTGGCAGCTCAGTGGTTCGAATCCCGGGTGCCACACAGCGGAGTGAGCTCCCACTGTTAACCCCAACTCCTGCCAACCTAGCAGTTCGAAAGCATGTCAATGCAAGTGGATAAATACGTACTGTCGATAAAAGCGGGAAGTTAAAAGCAGTGTTTTCTTGCAGCCATGCCAGCCACGTGGCCACGGACTTGGACAACACTGGCTCTTTGGCTTGAATACGGAGATGAGCACTGCCCCTAGAATCGAACATGCATATGCGGGGGGGGGGGGGGAGGACCTTTACTTTTTTTTAAAGTAAGTAAGTAAGTAAGAAAGAAAGGCAGACAGACAGACAGACAGACTTTCCCTAGCAAGCAAGGATGTTCAAGCACACTTTTGATATTCCCTTAGCCTGAGTTACGACCACCTTTATAAGGTTTTCAAGGGAGGAGAGATGTCTTAAGGAATGGTTTTAGCAGCTCTCCACTCTCAGTAAGTTCCATGTCCAAGGAGAGATGCAAACCCAGGTTTTCAGATGTTGACTACCACTTGCTGGTTTTCCTTCTGCATCTGGTGACAGCCCTTTCAGGTATCCCGGCTGTATCTCACACCACATCACACCATGTACGTACATGTACACCACAGAGAGAGAGAGAGAGAGAGAGAGAGAGAGAGAGAGAGAGAGAGAATGTCAGTGAGATGTTTATGGGCACAGCAGCCCAGTTAACTGCGGAGATCGCCAGGAAATTGATGCAAACCGATGAAAGAAGCTCATGGTGGCAAATTATGACTAGCTCCGTCTCTGCTCCAACAAGACATGGGAACGTTTATGTGAAATATCTCTGAGCGTTCAAATCAATAACTTAATAGGTACGTTGCAACACAATGTGGCAAAATATCCCCCGCCCCGTGCCCATGAGAAACGGTTGTTTCTTGTGTTCTTATTAAACCTAACTCAAGCAGTTGTGACTTATAAACGCTCCTGATTTCTCACCGCCGTTCCCAGCACTTTGGTAATCATTGCCATATAAAAAGCTGGGAATGACTAGAGTGTGGAGTCCTTTAATCATCCACGTATTTTATGGGCCTCAGATAACACTGTTGTCTTCACAGCCCCATGCAGTGTTGGGCCAAGGGATCCCAGCTCAGGGTTTTAAGACTGGGAAGTGCTGAATGGGGGAATCCAGGCTCCGTCTTTTCCCCCAGCAGACTGGCCATCTCTTTAGAGCTGCAAATCTTTTACTCCAGTTCATTCTCACAGGTGAGAGTCGTCATCATCATCATCATCAACAACAACCTTGTCTCCTCATTGTGCAAGATGATGGGATTTTTGTCGATTTTTATGTACTTTCCTGGATCTTGCAGGAACCCACTGTATATGGCACACAAGTTAAGAACATAAGAACATAAGACGAGCCCTGCTGGATCAGGCCAACGGCCCATCTAGTCCAGCTTCCTGTATCTCACAGTGGCCCCACCAGATGCATCCGGAAGCGCACAAGACTAGATCTCTGTCTCCTGATACCACTCCCCTGCATATGGTCCTTGAAATATCCCAGTTTTAATCCTGGAGATGACACATCTCCATCGTGGTTTGTAACTTGTGACGGACTTTTCCTCCAGGAATCTGTCCAATCCCCTTTTGAAGGCATCCAGGCCAGATGCCATCACCACCACGCTGGGTTAAAAAAAAAATTCTTTTGTCTGTCCTCATTCTCCCAACCCTCAATTTGAGTAGATGTCCCCTGGTTCTGGTATTTTGTGAGAGGGAGAAGAGC
>JAHTLZ010003287.1:9190-40890 GCA_023846285.1 Phrynocephalus versicolor | reverse complement strand
GGGGGGGGTCCCTTCTCCTCCCTAGAGCCTTTTTTGGAGCTATCCTCCTGGGGGGGGATCCTGCTGAATCACCAAGAAGAGCCCCACGGAGGAGGAGGAGGAGGAGAGAGAGAATGGGGGATGATTCAGTCCTCCAAGGGGGGGGGTAGAGGAAGGCAGCGAGTCCTGTCTTCCTAGAGCGACAGGAAAGGGGTAGGTGGGGGGCAGCTCTGCGCCAGAATTTCTCCCCACCCCCGCTCAAAAAAAGGCTCTGGAGAGGAAAAAGAAAGAAACCCCCCCAGGAGGAGGAGTTGGTGGGTTGTGCAATTGGGGGTTGTTGCAATGCTATGGGGGGAGGGGGGAGAAGGAGGCTGGAGGGGAATTTGGGGGGGGAGAAGAGGAGGAGGGGGGCTTTGCTGATGAAATCCGTGATGAGGGTGGGGATTCTGGTGGGGGTCCCAGGAGGGAAGAGCCCCCCCCTGCACACTCCTTTGAGGATCTGGAGAGAGAAGGAGGCGTCTATTTGCCTCCCCCCTCTATGCAACCCCCCCAAGCTCCCCCCATTTTAATTTGGAAGGAAGAGGGAGGTTAGGGAAAGGGGGGAAAGGAATGAAGGGGGGCATATCCAGCCCTCCCCAAAACGTCCTCCCTACATCTCATTCCCCCCCCCCGCAAGGAAAAAAGGGCAGACGAAACTTTTAGGGATGGACAAAAATAGGGGAGAGGGAAAAACACGAAGAAGAGGGAGGGGGAGGGGGAGGGGGGCTTGTGCCATGGAGGGGGTTCTTTAAAGTGGGAGGTTGTGGAAGGTTGTGCCTCCCTCCCACCCATAAGAAAACATAAAAACAACAACAAAGGACATTCAGGAAAAAGACCAGGAGAAGGAATTGGGGGGGGGGAGGAGAAGGAAATTCTCTGGAAGAAAATAAATTGGGGGTGGGAGGACAGAGAGAGAGAAGGAAATTCTCTCCCCCCCCCCACACACACACACATACACAAAAAAACCGAATCCTCCTCCTCTTCCTGTTAAAAATCCCAGCCTGGATTTCCCAGTTATTAATTTGATTTTATCTTTTCAGTTGCCAGGATCCTTTGAAGAGGTGATTCTATATTTCTCTCCCCCCCCCCCCCCGCGCAACAAGCCGGGGATCTACTGACTCCAGGACGGGGATACCTGCCTGTGGGGATCCCTTTGGGGTTCCGGGAACAAGATCCGTCCAGGTAAGGGTTCCATGGCCTCCTGGTTAAAGAGGAAGAAGCTGCAGTCATTTATATTTCCTAAAAAAAAATTTGTTGGAGAGTCCATCTTAACGTGTTCCTTATGTATCTCTTGGTAGAAGGCTTCCCATGCAGATGCTGTTATTGGAATCTCTGTGTTACAAGAAGATTCACCTAATTTTCTTGAAACTAGTTGCCAGAATTTGGCAGAGTTTTTATTGGTTGCTTCAAGTTCCAACTCTGCCCAACAATTAGCAACAAAATAGATTTTTGGGGGCTATTAATTTTTTATATTTTCTTCTTGTACTAACCATATTAATATATGCATTTCTATCAGGTGAATGATTAATTTCTCTCATTTGATTCCTTAGGAATGTCCTCATCATGTAACAGTGCTTGTCAAACCATGGGGACTTTTGATTTTTGTAACTTTTTATTGTAGGGTGGAAAAGTAATAATTGTTTAATTTTTGAACAAATGATCTGATAATCATTTAAAACAACTGTAATATTGGTTTCAGAGGAACATATCCTACTGCCAAGAATAATACTATCTGATGAGATGTAAAATAAATGCAGTTTTTCCATATCAATTTGTTGCCATCTTAGTCTTCTTTGGACAATATTTAATTGTTCTGCAGCCTTCTTATCTGTTTGAGTTATCTTTCTTAAATCTGAATCTAGCTTGATTTGAGTAATGATTGGTTGGTGGTCGCTATCCTCTCTATTAATTACTGTGATTCCAGAGAAAAGGTGACTTTTGTGTTTTGACACACATACAAAATCAATAGCACTCCCTGAGTTATGTGTGAGATATGTGTAAGGGTAAGGTTTTCCAGTCTCACTCGGGCCAGTAAATTGAAAACCGTATGTACATAATAGGCCCAAAAGTTTTAGCCCAGCTTGATTTATTTTGTCATCATTAGAAGCCCAGCAGAAGACATCCTGTAGCTCATCCTCAAGGCCCCCAAAAGCTACAGTTTTTTGGGGAGCAGATCCAATTCTGGCATTGAAGTCACCTGACATAATAAGTAAGGCTTTGGGAAAGACAATACTTAATTCGTCCATCATTTGTTCCAATTGAATCCATATTTCAGCATTGTAGTGCTTGGAATTAGCAGGTGGTATATAGATATTGATTAAGATCACCAGTATAGTTGGAGTGCATAACTTTACTATTAAACAGTTTTGAGAGGCCTTACTTTCTGTCACCGAGTTGGCTTCCCATCCTAGATCTTCTTTTATTGCTATTAATAAGCCCCCGGATGCCCTTCCCTTCGCTTTCGTTTTTTGTGCTGATTCCTGCCATATACAAAATCCTTGTAATTCAATCCTGTCTTTTCCAGGAAGCCATGTTTCTTGGAGCATAATCATATCAAATTCGTAAAGCCAGTCTGGAAAGTCTTCCATATAACAGGAGGCTTTCCAACCTGCTACATTCCAAGAGATCATCTTAATATGAGTCTCTAGACCTGTGCTGTCTTTGGCTTCAGTAGAACATGATTTCAAATTCTCTGCCTAAATTGGGAGAGATTCGTTTAGTCATTCTCGTTTTCCCAAATTTTCTGTCAGAATAAGAGATTTTTTTATCTTCACAATCCCAATCATGGCAGATCATTTGATTTTCAGTTGGACTGAGATAGCATACATTTGACTTAACAGGAATAATAATATCTATTTCAGGTGGTTTATTTTTAGCCGTTGTTTCAGAAGTTCCAAGTTCATGGTCTTCCAAGTATCTCATTTTCTCCCAGTCATTAACAGGAATGCCAGGTCCCCTATGTTTGTAAGGTGTCTGAATCTCTGCCTTGGTAACCAAGACACCCCCTTCCTTCTCCTCATCCGTGGGTTTTACAGCCACCTTGTCAATATCTGGTTGAGAAAGAGTCTGTTTATCCCCTTCACTTTTAGTTGCCAATTGCAACTTATGAGAATCATCTCCTCCATGAAGGTCATAATGCTCTTTCACAATTTGACATGGATTTTGTTCTAAGCATTTCTTTAGAAGATCTAGCCTCTCTAATATTATTTTTTGAGAGGTAGATGGCAAGGACCAGTATGATCTTAGTAGAGCATTCTCCTGTGATTAAACATCCATTTTTCTGGAGGAGTTATATAATTTTCCTGGTTGTCCTGTAAAGTTGCAATGTCTTTAATAGCCATATTTTGAGGACCTGGTTGGACTCTATATGTGGGGGCCTCATATATACCATCCAGATCTATCAGAGTTGCCGTATCAGGAGCATTTTTAAACATCTTCCCCATAGGCCTAATTGATGAAGAACCTAGTAAAGAAGTAGGGGGAGACTGATTTTCAAAATATCGCACTACACCATAACCGTGTTATGAGAAAACTTCCTTGGCATTATATATAACTTTAGCCAACATCCTATTTCTGAAGGTAACCAGGACACGGGTATTAATTTTGCTATATAGATATTCAACAGCATCAACATCATTGAATAATAATATTCCTGGTATTACTTCATTTACAAATTTTACAAAGTAAATTTTACGTTTATCAGCATTATAGTATCCAGCTGGTTTCGCGAAGTTTTGGAAAATCAACTTTTGTGGCATCATGACTAGCTTCCAACCTCTACACTTTTTATTTTGTCTTGTATCATGATTTACTGTTCTATATGAGTCAAAATCCCGCTTTTCAGGTTCAGAAGAATTTGCTTCCTGGACTCTCACTTTAGAGCTGAAAACTTTCTCCCATGGGTCCAACGTCTCTTCTTCAGCATTGCATTTAACTGGCAACTCTTCTGTTGTTGTTCTGGTATATCCTTTTTGATCTGCAGTTACTGGGGCTTTGTCAAGAATTTTTGTAAACTGTTCCTTTTCTTTCCTTTAGCCACTCCTTTCTTTGTTTTATTTTTGCTTTTACGGCTTACATTTTTGGCAGATTTTGGCCTTTTAGTGCTACTATGATCAAGGGCCCCAGGAAATTTTGCTTTTATCTCAGAAGGAGATGAAGTACGTTTTTATCTTGCCCTAGAAATTTTGGATTTTTTTTTCAGAAGATGATGGAATGCATTGGTTCTTCACTTTGTCCATAAAGTTCTCAACTATCATAGTTATCAAATTATTATTTTCAGCAAAATATCGCTTGACAGAGATTAATTCCTCATACACCGTAAACAGAAACCCATATAGTACAGCAGAATTGCAGTTCAGGTTACAATTCCACTCCTTTACTGGTATGTGTTGTGAGTGTTGTTTAGAGGATGATGGTTCTGCTGGCTTACCACGAGCTAATTCAGTAAGCTGCTTTTGGAAAAACTTCTCAAAACACATATCTTTATTGTTTGCATTAGTCATTGACTGAGGGGTAGGGGTCTTAATTTCTGAGCTTTCATTTCTATCAGTTGTTATTTGAAGATTAGCAAGATGTTTCTCCTCTGTTGCGACCTGCAAAGGGTATTTTGATATGTCCCACAAATATTTTGGCTTCCTCCCAGTTTGCAGCGTCATCTTAGCACTGACATCATCACAAACAGGTGTTTCATTAGTATCAGCAGAACTCAATTCCAAAGCTAAGTTAGGCGTAGCAATATTACTAATGAAATCCTGTGTGAGGCCTTTAAGGTCCAAGGTCCAATCTAGATTAGAATTTGGAGTGTATATTGGGACCTTGCCCTCAGTATCCTCCGTATCCACCATATCCTCTTTCTTAGGAGTAAAGAATCGAGTAATCTTTGATTGCTAGTTATCATATCTATACCTCCAACATAAACCAAAGCTCTTCTTGCCAGATGTTCGCTTAATTAACCACCGGAAACCAATTCGCCAAGGCAAACAAAAACAAAACTGGCAGATGGAGAGAAACACTCCCTGATTCAAGGCCAAAGCTTATTTTTTCCATCTAAATGTTTAGAGATTGTTTGAAGGAATCCCATTAGGGGAAGCCTCTTAAAAAGCTTCCATAAACAGGTCTGTCTTAAAAGCTTTTAAAGGTACATAGAGAAAGGAGTTACCACTGCTGAGAAGGTTCCATTTGTAGTTGACCCCTTCCCGGCTTTTTTGAGGTGTCATCTTCTGGAGGTATAAGGACTGTGTGAAAAGACATCCATGGGCGTTTTCTAGGGGAGTGATTCAAACGCTCCCCCTCTTTCCTGCCAGCTTTCTTCTCGAAGGCAACCAACTTCTGCAGTTATTTCGTTTCCAACTCAGCAGGCCGCTCCAGCAGGCAGGCTTGCAGACAGGAAATACTTCTGGTTTCAAAAACAACACCAAACATGCAGTTCAAAGGCAGATGTATCTCCCAGGAAAGCAGGGGTAGATAGCAGCTTGGCAGCAACACAACGGGAATTCCCAGGGCAGTATATTCGTAGCTACCAGCAGTAATCCTCCACGTCTCCTCCACTGTGGCAACAGCCAGCTGGATTGTCTTAATGATGGAATGAGAGATGCCGAATGGCTGGCATTTCCCAAGAAGCGTTAGCAACAAACAGCAACAAACAGTTATACTTCTTTTAAATGGATAAAAGTTAAAAGTCAAGAGTATAAAAAAATAGATGATAAAAATAAGAAATATATCCAAATTATAAAATGGTTAAAAGGGCTAAAAAGATAAGAAATTTAAAAGAAGTTTAAAAGATTTAAAAAGGGAGTGGAGCTCGGCAGCAGCACTGCTCCCACTCCACTCTGGAAAGTCGGAAGATGACTCGTAGTCAGGCAAAGGTGGAGCCTTCCCACTCGCCTCTCCTGCTCCGCTAGATTTTGGGTTTTGTACTCCTGACGTTAAGAGCAAAAGAACAGAGGAGCAGCCTTGCTGGAAGAGGCCATCACAGTCCACCCAGTCCAGCGTTCTGTCTCACACAGCGGTGGCTCACCATTGGCTTCAGGGTATTCCCAAGCAGATGTCCTCCCCTGCTTACAACTCCCTCAGAGGTTGTCCTTAGACATCCATATTGATAGCCATTCATCCCCTTGTTCTCCATTAACTCGTCCAATCCTTTGTTAAAGGGGTCAAGGCTGACAGCTGTCACCACTTCTCCTGGCAGGGAGTTCCATAGACCAGGAATCCTGAAGCTGCGTCTCATTCTCCTGCCTCCTCCATGGCAGTGGGTTTGTTATTTTATTTAAAGCTCTGTTTTTTGTGGTCATTTATATTTTGCAGGTAAGATACTGTAGAGAAGAAATAAAAGAGTAGGACTCCCAAGCGTCAGAGGAAGAGGTTGAATATTCAGGTGCAAAAGAGGGTGTTGAGAATCAAACCCGAAGAAAGAAGCTAAGAAGGAAAACAAATAGATCGAAAGATGGACAAATCTATTCCTTGTGGGGAGGAAGGCCAAGAGGTCCCGAAAACATCAAAACCAGAGGAAAGGAATGAGCATGGCAAGTGTGAAAAATATTTTACTAGCACATCAACAAATAGTCCCCATAAGAATATTCACCAACGGGAGAAGCCATTTGAATGTCTGGAGTGTGGAAAGAGGTTCAGTCAAGCTGGAAACCTTGCTAGGCATCACAGAACCCACACAGGAGAAAAGCCATTTGAATGTCTGGAGTGTGGAAAGAGGTTCAGTCGAGCTGGAAACCTTGCTAGCCATCACAGAATCCACACAGGCGAGAAGCCATTTCAATGTCTGGAGTGTGGAAAGAGGTTCAGTGATTCTGGAAGCCTTGCCAGCCATCACAGAATCCACACAGGCGAGAAGCCGTTTGAATGTCTAGAGTGTGGAAAGAGGTTCATTACTTCTGGAGAGCTTGCTAGCCATCACAGAACCCACACAGGAGAAAAGCCATTTGAATGTCTGGACTGTGGAAAGAGGTTCAGTCATGCTGGAAGTCTTTCTCATCACCGTAGAACCCACACAGACGAGAAGCCATTTGAATGTCTGGAGTGTGGAAAGAGGTTCAGTCATGCTGGAAGTCTTTCTCATCACCATAGAACCCACACAGGCGAGAAGCCATTTGAATGTCTGGAGTGTGGAAAGAGGTTCAGTCAAGCTTGGAGCCTTGCTAGGCATCACAGAATCCACACAGGTGAGAAGCTGTTTGAATGCCTGGAGTGTGGGAAGAGTTTCAGTCATGCTGGAAGCCTTGCCAGCCATCACAGAATCCACACAGGCGAGAAGCCGTTTGAATGTCTAGAGTGTGGAAAGAGGTTCACTGATTCTGGAGGCCTTGCTAAGCATCACAGAACCCACACAGGTGAGAAGCCATTTCAATGTCTGGAGTGTGGAAAGAGGTTCAGTCGAGGTGAACACCTTGCCAGCCATCACAGAATCCACACAGGCGAGAAGCCGTTTGAATGTCTAGAGTGTAGAAAGAGGTTCACTGATTCTGGAAGCCTTGCTAGGCATCACAGAATCCACACAGGCGAGAAGCCGTTTCAATGTCGTAACTGAGGATCCTGTTTCTGTCATTCTGGTTGCCCTTTCTACACCCCTTAGGACCCAGTCGTTCCAAAAGCTTTTGAAAAATCGTAGAGTGTGGTAATAACTTCAGTAACCACACAACCCCTTTTAGGATTTCATATAATGTATGTATATGTTAAAATGTAATATTTTAAATTGGCTCAAAGCCAAGGACTAACTCTCCCAGGTAACTGATTACAGATTCTGTACACCTGGGCAAAATAAAAGAAAAATAAAACAAAACATTTGGTACCTTATATATAAAATATATACTGATTATTGATTGGACACGTGAATTGATCTGATATAAAGTCGTGTATAATGATGTAATGTCGTACAGCTGGTATATGCTAGTATAACCTGATGTAATGTCCAATGATATAATGAGAGTTGTATATAAGGGAGATGTTACCAATGAGGTTTATCTGCTGTAAAAGCAAAAGCAAAGTGTTCTGCTTATATACCGCCCCATACCACTTTAAGTAGTCTCTGGGCGGTTTACAATTCTAATTACAGTGTGCAGGCTACACATTCCCCCCCACCCTGCTCAAGCTGGGTACTCATTTTACTGACTCAGAAGGATGGAAGGCTGAGTGAAACTTGAGCCTGCTACCTGGGATTGAACCCCAGGTCGTGGGCACAGTTTTACCTGCAGTATAGGCATTTAACCACTGTGCCACGAGGCTCAGTGTAATTCAGATCACTTTATCTATTGCCATATTAAACTCTCTTGCTGATGTGATTCTGTGTTGTATGCATTGTATATATTGCAACTGAATTTCTGATACAATGGACCTTTGTATAACAAGCAGTTTGTTTAAGAGAAAAAACACTTAAAGGGAAAAAAATCCAGAGATGGGATACGTGTAGCTACTCCAAAATCTTTTTATGTAAGTGTGGACGGACCCCAACTCAGCCTAGCCACAATATACACCCTCGTTGGGTAGACAGTCCATCTTTCTGAGCTGTGAAGCTCACAAATTCAGAACCCGGCTTCCTCGGCCACCCCTTCCCACCCAATCCAAAATTCAGGCACCCAATGTGTGGCAGTGTTGAAGAAGGCCATTTCCATGCTAGGGATTATCAAAAAGGGGATTGAAAATAAAACAGCCAACATTATAATGCCATTATACAAAACAATAGTAAGGCCCCACCTGGAGTATTGTGTAAAGTTCTGGTCACCGCATCTCAAGAAAGACATAGTGGAACTGGAAAAGGTGCAGAAGAGAGCGACTAAAATGATTACTGGGCTGGGGCACCTCCCTTATGAGGAAAGGCTAAAACATTTGGAGCTCTTTAGTCTTGAAAAAATGAGCTTGAGGAGGGATATGATTGAGATGTACAAAATTATGCAGGGCATGAGTAAAATAGATAGAGGTAAGCTCTTCTCCCTCTCACAAAATACCAGAACTAGGGGACATCCACTCAAATTGAGGGCTGGGAGAGTAAGAACTGACAAAAGAAAATATTTTTTCACCCAGCGCGTTGTTATTCTGTGGAACTCCCTGCCACAGGAGGTGGTGATGGCATCTGGCCTGGATGGCTTCAAAAGGGGATTGGACAGATTCCTGGAGGAAAAGTCCATCACAGGTTACAAACCATGATGGAGATGTGTAATTGCCAGGCTTAAAACCTGGGTACTTCAAGGGTCAGATGCAGGGGAGTGGTATCAGGAGACAGATATCTAGTCTCATGCACTCCCAGACGCATCTGGTGGGGCCACTGTGAGATACAGGAAGCTGGACTAGATGGGCCCTTGGCCTGATCCAGCATGTTCTATGTTACATGATATTATTAACCATAATAAATAAATAAATAAATAAATATCTTGTTTCTTGTTTTTTTTCCGAGGGGGGGAAATGATCAGTGGCCGAACCATCATCCATAGCCTGTCATCATCCTCATTGTTGGATTTTCCAAGGGAGAGGGGGTTTGGGGGAGGGGTTGATCCTCCTCCTCTTCTAAATTGAGCCTTGGGAGGGGGGACAGGGGAGGGCGAGGGCCAGTTTGAAGGCACGGACTTTAAAGTACCTTTTATTAAGGACTGGGAAGAGGATGGAAAAGGGGGTGGCTGCCCCCTCCCTCCCCACCACTATCCCACCCCACCCCCCACAAAACAACCCTCCTCGAGGGACCCAGAGAGAAGGAAAGGCTGAGCGGCTCCTTCTCCTCAGGAGGAGGAGGAGGAGGAGGAGGGAGGAAGGCAGAGAGACAATAGCATGCGGGAGTCCCCCCTCCCCCGGCCCCCACCAAAAAGGCTTCCACCAGGGCTTCCACCGGATCATCAGCCAGACTGTCAGGAAGCTCCCCAAAGGCCTCCGAGAACTGTTCAGGATCCAGAAGCCTTCGGGGGTTGGGGGCCCACATGAGGGGCCAAGGCTCCCCACGGGCTGGGGCAGCAATCAATCGTGGAAATAGGGTTAGGGTGCGGCTTCAGGTGGTAAGGAAGGGATTCCACTCCCCTAATCACTCTGGTTGCTCTCCTCTGTACTTTTCCAATTTCCATAATATCCTTACTCCAGATAGGGCCTCACCTTAGATTTATAAAGAGGCAAAAATGTCACTTGCTGGCTTGTTTTCTATATACCCTTCCTAATGATCCCTAGCATTGAGTTGGCTTTTTTCACTGCTGTGGCACACTGGGTTGACACCGGCCTTGAGCTGTCCACCAGGACACCAAGGTCCCTTTCCCGGTTTGTTGCTCAGATTTCTGACCCCGTCAGTTTATAAATGTAATTGGGCTTTTTTTTTTGACCCAACATTCTTCACTCTACACTCCCCCAGAGTCTAGAGATCCTGCTGGGGCTCCTCACAATGTCTCTCAGCTTTTACCACCCTGTATAATTAGATATTGTATAATCTCGGATGGGGCAGGAGAGGCATTTTTTTTGGGGGGGGGGGGGGTGTCCCCATCAACTACCCCACTGTGATTTTGAGAGAAGGGCTGAAGAGGGAGGGAGAGAGAGAAGGGCCCTTAAGGGGGTGGGAAGCCCTCTGCACATGGGCAGAGAACCCAGGGACTCAGAGAGAGCTTCAGTGGGACCCAGGAGAGACCCGGGCTCAGATTTCGGTTCAGAACAAGGAAACCTGGGAGTGCAGGAACTTTGACCACTTTCCTTCTTTGCCAACTGCCACCCCCCCCATAATGGGGATGAAAAGGAAGGGAGAATTCCTGTGAAATCCTAACACCCCCCCCAAAGGAGGGGAGTCCCTTCTGTGTGTCCCCCCCTCCCTATATGGACCTTCATTTTGTTGAGTCACTGGAGCTAGTCTCCAGGAAATGTACAGCAGATCTAAACTGCCAATGAAGCTCTGACACAGAGAGAGTCCGGTTTATTGGCCAAAAAAGGAACTCACAGCCCCTTCCCTGGAGAGGCAAAAGAGAGAGATCTGCCCCCAAGAACAGGATCAGGGGTCCTTTATAGAAAACAGAGGAATACAAAATGAACCAACATGAACCAATCAGCAGACTCTCCCAGAATACAAACTGATGAATGGGATGGTCTCTAGGGAAAACAGAATTAGCCAGTGGTGTGAACTTTTAAAAATACAGACTGACAAATGGCATGATTCCAGGCAAACAGAAGATAACCAATAGTGTGAGCGCTCAGGTAAACAAAGAAATGCAGAGTGGATCAAGGCTCTAAATCAGGGGTGTCCAAACTTTTTGCAAGGGTGAGGGCCAGATTTGGTGAGGTGAAAGTGTGTGGGGGCCGACCATTCAGTTGCATTTGGCCCCCGGGCCGGACTTTGAACAAATCTCTATAACATGCAAGGAGGTGGGGAGGGGAGGCAGGCAAACCGTAAAACTGCAAGCTGATGTCCGCATCCAGGATGTGGAGGGTTCAGCTGGTGGGGATGCATGACAGTCTGAGTGGTGGGGGAGAAGAGGCTGGGGGCCGCTCAAAATTTGAAAATGGGCCACATTTGCCCCCCCCCCCCGCCTGACTTTGGACATGCTTGCTCTAAATAAAGGCAGACTGTGTTCAGATGCAAATGAAGTTAAGAGTCTCTTTACTGTCTCATGGTTTCAGTCTTATCTGCCTTCCAGGCAAATAAGGGAAGGAATTAGGGTGAGGCAATTAGTGTGAAGCAGAAGAGAACTGAAAGGGGGGATCAGGGAACAAGGGAAAATTCCTCTGGCCAGGTGGAGCTGGTATTGCCTCTTCCCAAGAACTGGGGGGGGGGTGTCTGTGGGAACCCCCCCCAACAAACTCTTACAGGAGCCCACAGTCATTTCCCCTATTTGTTCCGCCAAGCCCCCCTCCTCCCCCCCCAAATGGGACACCCAGGGGGCTCCTCCCTTCTCCCACCCCTCACCCAGATTCCATTTTACTCCCCCCTCCCATCCCCAGTGCCCCCTCTCCTACAACCCCCCTCCCCGTATCTGCATCTCTCCCCCACCGCCCCTCCCGCCCTTTTGCACGAACCTCTTCCTGGTTAGGGGGGGGCAGATCTTTCATCTCCTTCCTGCAAACAGTCATTGGGGAGGGGAGAATCTGCCCCTGAAGGAGGAGGAGGAGGAGGCCTGGTTCTTTTTTTATGGGGTGGATTACCTTCTCTCCCTCTTCCTCCCCCCCCCACCGTTCCCTGTCTGGGTTTGGCCTTAAAAAGCTTCTTCCTCCCTTCTTCTTTCTTTGGGGGGGGAAGAAAAGGGGAGGAGGAGGAGGGTTTGCCTGGATCAGGACCCCCAATTCCCTCCAAAAGGGGAGGGTCAGTTTTGCCCCTCTCCCTCCCTCTTACTTCAAATTAAAAAGGGGGGGAGGAAGAAAAGGGGAGGACGAGGTTGGGGGGACAAATTTACGCCTCTTTCTCCTTTCGGACCCCCAAAGGAGTGAGGCTGATGGGGAGGCGTCCCTCCCTCCTGGGATCCCCCCCATGGATTTAATCAGCCACGCCGCCTCCATCACCCACCGGTAAAGGGACGCCCAGGAGGGGCCTCCCCCTCCCTCCCCACCAGCCTCCATGTCCCCCCACCTCCCAACACGCCCTCCTCCCCCACAATAGCATTGCAACCCCTCCATCACAATTGCACAACACAACTCCTACTCCTCCTCTTTGGGGGGGGACTCTTTCCCCCTCCTTCCAGCAACCAGAGGAGAGCGTTGGGGGCGAGGTTATAGTCTCATGGAGAACAGGCCCCTCCCTGGGAGCCTTTCTTTTCCTACCACTCTAGGATGCGGGACTCACTGCTTTCCTGCCCCCCCCCTGGAGGACTGAATACTTCCCCGCCAACACACCCTTCTGGTCCTCCAAGGCAGGCAAGGAAAGAGGGGCGGAGTGGGAAGGGATGAGGGATCTGCCTTCCTCCTCCTCCTCCAATCCCTCTTCTTCTTCTTCTTCTTCTTCTTCTTCTTCTTCTTCTTCTTCTTCTTCTTCTTCTGCCCCATTTCAGGTGGTGGTGGGGCACTCCCTCTCCTTCCCACCTGAGCCCCTCTTTTCTGCCCTCCCCCTAAAATTATTTTCTTTTCCGTTGGACCCCCTGTCTAATACTGAATTTTCCTGAACTTGTTAACTTCAAATGTATTCCCGACAGCTGACACAGTGATGCTCACCTTGATAGCAGGTTTTTTTCCTAGCATGGACAATTGTAAAAAAAGAGAAAGACAGAGGGAATTCCAGAGTCTGAGCGCAGCATTCAAGAAGACCCTTTCATGGGTTCCCATGAGACGTACCTGGGAGGTTGGCGGGATGGAGAGAAAGGTCACTTTCTACTAATTTCCTAGCAAGAATACCATGGGGAACCTTATTGAAGGCCTTACTAAAGTCCAGATAAGCAATATCCACAGCATTCCCCTCATCCACCAGGCCTGTAATACGATCAAAGAAAGAGATCTAATTAATCTGGCATGACTTGTTTTTAAGAAATCTATGTTGACTTTTCATAATGACAACATTGCTAGTTAAATAATTACAGACTGTCTGTTTAATAATGTGCTCTAGGATCTTTCCAGGAATTGAAGTCAAGCTGACTGGGCGGTAATTATTTGGGTCCCCTTCCCCCCCCCCCTTTTAGAAGATGGGGACATTAGCCCTCCTCCAATTGACGGGGACTTCTCCTATTCTCCAGGACTTCTCAAATATAATTGCCAATGGTTCTGAAATTATTTCTGCCAGTTCTTTTAATATCCTTCAGTGTTTCAGTCCATGGAATCACAGCCAATAATTCCCCAAGTTTACAAAAACTGGCTTTCTTAAAGTCCAAGATTCTTATCTGACTATGCTTGGCTTTACCTTCCAACTGTATAACAAATTCCAAGAGGGGATGATCACTTTTACCTAAAGATCCTACCACTTTGACCCTGTTTACACCATCCTTCCTATTGGTTAAGACCAGATCTAAAATGGCTGTTCCTCTTGATTGGTTGGACATTGCATTCTTAGCTGAGTTGAACTGGCAGCAAATATCAGGATAGTGCACCTTGAATCGGGCCCTACAAGACGATGCATACCCAATTCCAGCAGTGAGTCTTGTGCTGGCCACATTGGCTGGTGCTAAAATGTTTGCTAAAATGGATTTAGCACAACCCAAATTCCATTTTGGCCCACTTTGATGAAAAACTGCCACTTGTGTTGGCATGCGATGCTTCTCCTTATGGGGTAGGTGCAGTGCTGGGTCATAAACTTCCAGATGGGAGAGAAGTCCCTGTGCCTTATTTCTCATAAACCCTATCATCTGCAGAACAAAATTACTCACAGATTGACAAAGAAGGGTTGGCTATTGTGAAGGGAGTTAAAAAAATTCAGCCTGTTTTATTACACCTATTGTGGGGTCTCCTTTGTTCCAGGAATACAGCATTGTCTCCCCAAACATTTTCCCACACTCCAGATATTCGGAAGGCTTCATCCCTGTGAGGGCCGTTGTTGAGATTTATAACCTCCAGAACGGAACTTAAATATATCGCGCACACACAGAAACAGAGAGAGTATATGTAAAAATCTTATGGCAGTGTACAGTTATACCTTGTATAAATTTCCTTTTATAGAAATTTCCCATAGGAATGCATTGAAAATGGAGTAATCCCTAATTGCGACCATTTTCGTATTGTACGGATTTGCCGATTTCCCCATATCTCTGGATTTTTTCCCTTTAAGTGCTTTTTTTCGATTAAACAAACCGCTTATTATATGAAGGTCCACTGTATCAGAAATTCAGTTGCAATATGTACAAAGCATCCAACACAAAATTACATCAGCAAGAGAGTTTAACATGGCAATTGTCATAATATGTATAACTGACAAAATGTATGTAATATATATTTAACAGATTGAACAGAGAATTTGTAAAATGGAGTCAGTCAAAAATGCAGTGTCATGATGTTAGCCACAAGTGCAAGGAATTAGAAATCACTAGCAGGTTAAAGTGATTTAGCACAGGTGGAATAGTTTAATGACATCATGGTGTGTCAGGATGAGATTGGTTAAAATCATGTCTGATGAGTTCCAAATGTATATAAAGGAACTGGCTTGTATAATGGAAAATCGGGACTGTTTATGGTGAGAAAACAGTACCCCACACTCTGTTGCTTTGTATATATGTTATGCTTGGTGTTATGCTGCTGTTATGCTTATCTGTATATCTAGTGTATATATTCAATATAAGAGTTTCATTCTAAGTCATGTTTCTTTGTCTCTCAGTCTCTAAGTTCCAATAACACTTACTGCTTATCTACACTTTATCTACATGCTACTGCTGCTAAGCTCATTTTTCTCTGCCGCTTATTTAGAATTTAGTTTGATAGCAATGATAAAGTGATCTGAATTACAGCAGATAAACTGCTGAAGAGTTCTAACATGCTTTCAAATATTTAAAAATAGCTATCATATCACCTCTCAATCTTCTTTTTGTAAGGCTAAACAGTCCCAGCTCCCTAAGCCACTCCAGGTAAGACATTTCTTCCAGACCCTCAATCATCTGGGACACCCTCCTTTGGACCCGTTCAAGATTGTCAACATTCTTTTTTAAACTGAGGTGCACAGAACTGGACACAGTACTCCAGATGGGGTCTGACCACAGCAGAATAGAGTGGTACTATCACTTCACAAAATGCTTCTCGCCTGTGTGGATTTTGTGATGTGTAGCAAGGTTTCCAGAATGACTGAACCTCTTTCCACACTCCAGACATTCAAATGGCTTCTCGCCTGTGTGGATTCTGTGATGGCTAGCAAGGTTTCCAGAATGACTGAACCTCTTTCCACACTCCAGACATTCAAATGGCTTCTCGCCTGTATGAGTTCTGTGATGCTTAGCAAGGTGTCTAGAATTAATGAACCTCTTTCAACACTCCAGACGTTCAAATGGCTTCTCGCCTGTGTGGATTCTGTGATGGCTAGCAAGGCTTCCAGAATGACTGAACCTCTTTCCACATTCCAAACATTCAAATGGCTTCTCGCCTGTGTGGGTTCTGTGATGGCTAGCAAGACTTCCAGCATGACTGAACCTCTTTCCACAGTCCAGACATTCAAATGGCTTTTCTCCTGTGTGGGTTCTGTGATGGCTAGCAAGCTCTCCAGAAGTAATGAACCTCTTTCCACACTCTAGACATTCAAACGGCTTCTCGCCTGTGTGGGTCCTGTGATGGATGGCAAAGCTGTCAGCTCGACTGAACTTCTTTCCACACTCCAGACATTCAAATTGGTTTTCACCTGAGTGGGTCCTGTAATGGCTAGCAAGGTGCCCAGCTTGACTGAACCTCTTTCCACACTTGAGACATTCAAATGGCTTCTTACCTGTGTGAGTCCTGTGATGCTTAACAAGGCATCCAGAATCACTGAACCTCTTTCCACACTCCAGACATTCAAATGACTTCTCGCCTGTGTGGGTCCTGTGATGGCTAGCAAGGTGTCCAGCTTGACTGAACCTCTTTCCACACTCCAGACATTCAAATGGCTTCTCGCCGGTGTGGGTCCTCTGATGGCTAGCAAGGTGTCCAGCTTGACTGAACCTCTTTCCACACTCCAGACATTCAAATGGCTTCTCGCCTGTGTGGGTCCTGTGATGGATGGCAAGGCTTCCAGAATGACTGAACCTCTTTCCACACTCCAGACATTCAAATGGCTTCTCTCCTGTGTGAGTCCTGTGATGCTTAGCAAGGCTTCCAGGATCACTGAACATCTTTCCACATTCCAGACATTCAAATGACTTCTTGCCTGTGTGGGTTCTGTGATGCTTAGCAAGGTTTCTAGAATCAATGAACCTCATTCCACACTCCACGCATTCAAATGGCTTCTCGCCTGTGTGAGTCCTGTGATGGCTAGCAAGGTGTCCAGCTTGACTGAACCTCTTTCCACACTCCACGCATTCAAATGGCTTCTCGCCGGTGTGGGTTCTGTGATGGCTAGCAAGGTGTCCAGAATCACTGAACCTCTTTCCACACTCCAGACATTTAAATGGCTTCTCGCCTGTGTGGGTCCTGTGATGCTTAGCAAGGCTTCCAGAATCACTGAACCTCTTTCCACACTCCAGACATTCAAATGGCTTCTCGCCGGTATGGGTTCTGTGATGGCTAGCAAGGCTTTCAGCTCGACTGAACCTCTTCCCACACTCCAGGCATTCAAATGGCTTCTCACCTGTGTGGATTCTGTGATAGCAAACAACGTTTCCAGAATTACTGAACCTCTTTCCACACTCCAGACATTCAAATGGTTTCTCGTCTGTGTGGGTCCTGTGATGGCGAGCAAGGCTTCCAGCTTGACTGAACCTCTTTCTACACTCAAGACATTCAAATGGCTTCTCCTGTTGGTGAATTTTCCTTTGGGAACTAATTGCTGATGTGCTAGTAAAATATTTTTCACACTTGCCATGCTCATTCCTTTCCTCTCCTTTGGATGTTTTGGGAACAACTTGGTCTTCCTCCTGACAAGAAATATATTTGTCCATCTTTACATCTATCTGTTTTCCTTCTAAGCTTCTTCTCAACACACTCTTTTGCATCTGAATATTCAACTTCTTCCTCTCACACTTGGAGGCCTCCTCTTTTATTTCTTCTCTACAGCGTCTTACCTGCAAAATATAGATGACCACAAAAACTGAGTTTTGAATCGAATAACAAACCCACTGCCATGGAGGAGGCAGGAGAATGAGAGGCAGCTTCAGGATTCCTGGTCTATGAAACTCCCTGCCAGAAGAAGTGCTGACAGCTGTCAGCCTTGACCCCTTTAACAAAGGATAGGACAATTTCATGGAGAACAAGGGTATCAACAGGTATCAATATGGATGCCTAAGGACAACCTCTGAGTTGGATCCTTGTTTTTGCCCATCTGATACGCCATGTGCTGATGGACCCCTGATTTTGGATGTGTGGTCTGTGTGTAAGGAAGGGTGGTAGGAAGTGCAACTCATTTTAGGGCAAACCTGATTAAAAATCAGGTAGATCCTCTTGGATCTCTGCCTTGGATCCACATTTTGGACCACTGTGGAGCAATGCACTGACGGACCCCATTTTGGGTGTGCTGTGTGTAAAGATAGCGCCTAGGATGTGATACTTATTTGGAGATGATCCTGGGTAAAAATCAGGTAGATCTGTATGGATCCGTGCCTTGGATCCATGTTTTTGCACCAATGTGGAGCCATACGCTGACGGACCCCTGATTTTGGGTATGCAATCTGTGTGTAAGGTTCGGGCCTAGGATGTGATATTGATTTGGACGTGAACATGGGTAAAAATCAGGTAGATCTGTGTGGATCCGTGCCTTGAATCCTTGTTTTTGCACTGTTGTGGAGCCATGCGCTGACGAATCCCTGAGTTTTGGCATCCAATCAGTGGGCAGAGATGATTTCTAGGATGTTGGACTGGCTTGGAGGCAATCCAGGGTAAAAATCAGGTAGATCCATGTTTTTCCCAACTGATGCGCTGATGGACCACTGATTTTAGGTGTGCAGTCTGTGTGTAAGGATGGGGCCTAGGATATGAGACTGGTTTGGAGGTGATCCTGGGTAAAAAGGGAGAAGGTCCGTGTGGATCTGTGCCTTGGATCCTTGTTTTTGCACCACTGTGCAGCCATGTGCTGGTGGACCCCTCATTTTGGGTGTGTAAGGATGCGGCCTAGGATGTGATACTGGTTTGGAGGTGATCTTAAAACACATAGAAGAGCACCAACAGAAAATTTTAAAACACATAGAAGAACAAACCTTGCTGAGAGAAAATAAGCATGACTTCTGTAAGGGTAAGTCTTGTCTAACAAATCTTTTAGAATTTTTTGAAAAGGACAACGGGCATGTGGATCTGGGTGAACCGGTGGATATAGTCTATCTGGATTTTCAAAAGGCTTTTGACACAGTCCCTCACCAAAGGCTGCTGAGAAAATTGCACTGTCAGGGGATAAGAGGGCAGGTCCTCTTATGCGGTGGTCCCCAACCCCCGGGCCGCGGACCGGTGCCGGTCCACGGACCGGTCGGCACCGGGCCGCCTGGGGAGGCCAGGGAGGCTCCTCCCCTTTTCCTCCGCCGCCCTCCTCCTCCTCCTCTTCTCTCCCGCGGGCGGCCGGTGAAGGAGGAAGGCTGGAGGAGCGCAGGAGGAGCCGCCACCTTTGCCTTTGCCTTCCTCCTCTGCTCGCCGGCGAAGGCGGCGCATCCTCCTCCTCCTCCGCCCTCCTCCTCCTCGCCCTCCACCACTACCACCACCACCACCAGCAGCAGCAGCCACGGCGGCGGCGGCGCGTCCTCCTCCTCCTCTTCTCTCCCACGGGCAGCCAATGGGAGAAGAAGGCTGGAGGAGCACAGGAGGAGCCGCCCGCCGGCCGAGGGACAGAGAGGGCGGTCATGCAGCTGCTGCCCCGGGCGCCTCCGCCGCCTTCGCCCCCGCCGCCGCCCCTGCACTCAAAGGGTAGGAAGAAGCGGCGGGGAACCCCGCTTGCCCCTCCTTGCCTCCTCCCGGCCCCTCCCCCCTGCCCTGGGGGCTGGGTGCACGGGGGCCGGCGGGGAGGAGGGGGCGCATGCGGGAGGCGCGAGGAACGGGGGAGGGACGAGGGAAGCCGGGCCGGAGCCCCCGCCAGAGGAGAGGAGAGGAGAGGCCGGGGTGGGGGGCCAGGAGCCGGAACACCGCCGCCGCCGCCGCCGCCACTCCGCTGGGAGAGGGAGAAGGAAGGAAGGAGCGGCCGCTTCCGTCCCCCGCCCCCCCACACACAGAGAGAGAGACGCCGGGCCCCCCCCAACCGGAGTGTGCGTGCGCTGGCCGGCCGGCCGGCCAGCACAGAGACGCCACACACCCCACCGGCCTCCCTCCCCTCCCCGCTCCCGCTCGCCCGCCCAAAGGCCGCAGCCGGAGGCAAGGCGACGCAGCGGCGGCTCCGGCCCGAGGGCGCCACCGGGACTGCTGAGGTGCCGCGGCAGCAGCAGCGACAGCAGCAGCAGGTGAGCGGCTGAGGGGCGGGGGGAGCGAGAGGGGGAGGGGGAGGGGGTCCAGCTGGCCTTTGCCGCCATCACCGATCCCCCGAAGGCGCTTCGCCCATAAGCCCCCCTTCCACCCACCCACCCCGCGAGCCAGGGACTGGCGCGTCGTCCGTCCGCCGCAATGAGGCGGTTGGCAACCGTCCAGCAGCACTCTTCTTATCTGTATTCCGCCCTGGGTTGCTTTTCCGCCCTGAGGGGGGTTGGGTTTGTTTGTTTGTTTGTTTTCGGGGTAGGTTGCGTCCCGGCGGCAGCAACGGCGGGCTTCTCCCCACCACCCGCCCCTTCGTTCCTGTCAAGATGGTCTCTCGGGTCCTCCATTTTACCCCCCTCCGGCCCGCCTGCCCGCCTGCCTGCCTCATCCCTTCCCGACGACGAGCGCAGGGCTCGGGTCTCCCTGGAATAAAAGAGCCCGAGAAGGTGGGCGCCTCAGGGAGCTCCCGGAGCATCAGGAACATCTTTACTGTATAATTATTGTTTTACACATAGGGCACTTTGTGGAAAGTGGGGATGGAGGTAGAGAGAGAGAGAGAGATGGATGCACACGTCCACACACACAAAATACTTTTATCCCCTCAAAATTTGGCTATATTGCTTTACCCTTAGGAATCAATGAGGCTGTTCTTACTTGCAGGGGAGAAGAAAGTGAACTTATTGCAGTGGCTTTTGTTTTGAGGGGGAGCTTCATTTATTGTTGCGGAGAGCAAGGCGACGCGGCGGCGGCTCCGGCCCGAGGTGCCCCACCGAGGCGGGTGGCGGCGGCGGCGGCCGCGGGGCGCTGCCGAACCCAGGCTGCTGCCGTGGCCGCCGCGGCCGCCAACAGGAGGAGGTGGCAGGGCCCGCCCGCCCAGGACCCCGGGCTCCCCCCTACCCCGCCCGTGCGCGCGGGGGGGAGCGGTACGTCCGACGCCCCCAGCCGGCGAGCGCCGCCGCCGCCGCTCCCGTGGCCCCCCCGCAAGGCACACACGCCAAGCCCCCCCACACCCTCCCCTGCCCCCCCCCCGCCCGACACCCCCGCACCCCCATCTCCCCCCCTTCCCACCCCCGGGCCACGGAAAAATCTTCAGACATCTACTGGTCCGTGGGGACAAAAAGGTTGGGGAGCACTGCTCTTATGGACTGAGAATTGGTTGAGATCCAGGAAACAAAGAGTAGGTGTCAATGGGAAATTTTCACAATGGAGAGAAGTGAAAAGCGGTGTGCCCCAGAGATCTGTCCTGGGACCGGTGCTTTTCAATCTGTTCATAAATGACCTGGAGACAGGGATAAACAGTGAGGTGGCCAAGTTTGCAGATGACACAAAACTTTTCCGTGTGGTGAAAACCAGAGAAGATTGTGAAGAGCTCCAGAAGGAGCTCTCCAAACTGGGGGAACGGGCTGAGAAATGGCAAATGCTTTTTAATGTAACCAAATGTAAAGTAATGCATATTGGGGCAAAAAAATCCAAATTTCATCTATCAACTCATGGGCTCTGAGTTATCCGTGATGGATCAGGAAAGAGATCTTGGTGTGTTGGTGGACAGCTCCATGAAGGTGTCTCCCCAATGTGTGGCAGCTGTGAAGAAGGCCAATTCCATGCTAGGGATGATCAAAAAGGGGATTGAAAATAAAACAGCCAACATTATAATGCCATTATACAAAACAATAGTAAGGCCCCACCTGGAGTATTGTGTACAATTCTGGTCACCGCATCTCAAGAAAGACATAGTGGAACTGGAAAAGGTGCAGAAGAGAGCGACTAAAATGATTACTGGGCTGGGGCACCTCCCTTATGAAGAAAGACTAAAACATTTGGGCCTCTTCAGTCTGGAAAAAAGGCGCTTGAGGGGGGATATGATTGAGACATACAAAATAATGCAGGGTATGAGTAAAGTGGATAGATGGAAGCTCTTCTCTCTCTCCCAAAATACCAGAACTAGGGGACATACACTCAAATTGAGGGCTGAGAGTGTAAGAACTGACAAAAGAAAATATTTTTTCACCCAGCGTGTTGTAAGCCTATGGAACTCCCTGCCACAGGATGTGGTGATGGCATCTGGCCTGGATGCCTTCAAAAGGGGATTGGACAGATTCCTGGAGGAAAAGTCCATCACAGGTTACAAACCATGATGGAGAAACCAGGGTACTTCAAGGGCCAGATGCAGGGGAGTGGTATCAGGAGACAGATATCTAGTCTCATGCGCTCCCAAACGCATCTGGTGTGGCCGCTGTGAGATACAGGAAGCAGCGGCACGAATGCTCCTGGCACAGAACTGGAAGACAACGTATATACCATCTTTGGATGAATGGAGGGCGAAAATATTGGACTTTGCAGAGATGGCCAGACTGACGTGCAGACTGAGGGATCAAGATAACCAGAAGTTCCAAAATGATTGGCAAAAATTTAAGAACTACATGGAGATTCATTGCAAGGAATTAAAGACTCTTACCGGATTAGGATAGAGCTCGAGGGATTATTACTTATTTTTCAAATCTTTTTTATAAGTATATAAAAGGGGTTTGTCTGAAAGGAAGGCTAGGAGATGAATAACGCTAAAACCGCGGAAAGAACAGAGGGAAGTCAAACTTTAGTGGTAGAATGATTTTGTATTATTAATGTTTTGAATTTGTCTCTTCTTTCTTGTACACTAAAATTCTCTAATAAAAATATATCTGAGAATGGAAAAAAAAAGAGATACAGGAAGCTGGACTAGATGGGCCTTTGGCCCGATCCAGCATGGCTCTTCTTATGTTCTTATGTTCTCCCTCTCACAAAATACCAGAACTAGGGGACAACCCTCTCAAATTGAGGGTTGCGAGAGTAAGAAAAGACAAAAGAAAATATTTTTTTCACCCAGCGCATTGTTAGTCTATGGAACCCCCTGCCACAGGATGTGGTGATGGCATCTGGCCTGGATGCGTTCAAAAGGGGGTTGGACAGATTCCTGGAGGAAAAGTCCATCACAGGTTACAAACCATGATGGAGATATGTAATCTCCAGGCTTAATACCAGGGTACTTCAAGGGCCAGATGCAGGGGAGTGGTAGCAGGAGACATATCTAGCCTCATGCGCTCCCAAACGCATCTGGTGGGGCCACTGTGAGATACAGGAAGCTGGACTAGATGGGCCGTTGGCCTGATCCAGCATGGCTCTTCTTATGTTCTTATATCCTGGGTAAAAATTAGGTCGATCTGTGTGGATCCATGCCTTGGATCCATGTTTTTGCACCACTGTGGAGCCAGGCGCTGATGGACCCAGGATTTTTGGTGTGCAATCTGTGGACTTAAATGGGCTCTATATATTTGAGCTGTGCAACTTTCAACAGGCTGAGGTGTACTTTTTCCAGATGAAAGTGCCTAAGGGCTATTACACTAAAACCTCTACTTACGAATTTTATCTGTTCTGAGCATATGCTCATAAGTAAAAAAACAATTGTAAGTAGAGCAGCAGTTTCCCATAGGAACGCATTGAAAATCAATTATTCCTTTCGGGGGGGGGGACATATTTCAATGCTACTCAATTGGTCATGACCCAATGGCATGCCAATCATCTGGCCAGTAGGGTGAGCAGGGGACTGTGCCATGGTCCTTGAACTGCCCTGCTGGGCTGAGACAGTGGGCTGGCAGACCCAGAGCTTTGTTGGGGCAGTGGTGGTTCTTGGGTTGGGGGAGGTAGAGGTGGAGAACTTATCCCCTCACATTTTTTATTGATGGCTGATGGGCTACTTTTGAACCCTTCACGGGCTACTGGTAGCCCCTGGTCTACCTGTTGGGCAGGCCAGCTATATATGATAGTGGATTTATCCTTGTGGGGCTGGAGAGGTGGGAGAAGCTCCACTGAGGAGAGTGCCTCCCACACCTGCTGAGAAGAAGGCAGAGTGGATGGCGAAGCAGAATCAGAGGGAGGAGGAGGAGGACAGGCTGGACAGACTGAGGGAGCAAGAGGAGAAGGAGATGCTGTGGCAGAGGTTCAGGAGTCCATAAAGATAATAGAAAGGGAGGAAGCTCAAAAGGCACAGGAATCCCAAGAGGTGGGAAAGAAGGTGGAGGTGGGAAGACTTGAGGAAACCCCCTGGACTGGTGGAAAGGGAAAAGGCGGGAGAAGCAAGCCAACCCATGGCCATGGAGGTGGGGTTTGGGGAAGTTAAAAAGGGGAAGCCGAGAGGCCCACCCCCAGGTTGGGAATGGGTGTGGATGGAGAACCCCTACACCGGATGATGGGAGCAGATGATGATGCCCCATGCTGAGGCAGAGAGCTATCACCAGAGAGTGTCATAATATGTAGAATTGACAAAATATATGTAATGCATATTTAACAGAGTGAACAAGAGAATTTGTGAAATGGAGTCAGTAAAAAATGCAGTGTCATGATGTTAGCCACAAGTGCAAGGAATTAGAAATCACTAGCAGGTTAAGTGATTTAGCACAGGTGGAATAGTTAATGACATCATGGTGTGTCAGAATGTGATTGGTTAAAATCATGTCTGATGAGGTCTAAATGGGTATAAAATAACTGGTTGTAATAATGTTAAATTGGGACTGTTTATGGTGAGAACCAGTACCCAATACTCTGTTGATTTTGTATATTTGTTATTGTTTGGTGTTATGCTGTTGTTATTTGCTGCATATTTGCTGTATATATTCAACATAAGAGTTTTATTCTAAGTCATGTTTCTTTGTCTCTCCGTTTCTAAGTTCTGATAATACTTATTGCAATTATCTACACTTTATCTAAAGGCTACTGCTGCTAAGCTTATATATTTCTCTGCTATACACATGTGTGTATTTTCTTTTCATAACCCCTAATTTAATTTTTTGATAGAGAGCAAATAAAAAGGGGTGCTCGTTTTTGGGGAGAGCGAGAGGCTTGGGAGTATAATCGCAGGTTGAAGCAGATTAGAAAGGACTTGGGGAGTTTGAGAGATGGCTGAAGAAGATCAAGGAACAGGATCAGCGGACCAGGAGACACACCACGGGGGGGGGGTAGCTTTACGGGACAACTTCCCTATCAAGAACTGGCGCCCGAGGAGAACTGGACTCTGAGCTACCTCCGAGGTTGGGGTGCAGGTGGAGATGCCAACCCGAGACTTGGAGCCTCTGGGAGTGTGTGGTGGAACCCCCCTCGCCCCGGAGCAGAAGGGGGACTGAACCCCTCAGACTTCACCCCGTCTAGAGACTCTGAGAATAACCCGTTTGCAGTTGATGTTGATTGTTTTGGGACCGTTGTTAAAGGATCCGCCTCCAGGGACCTGGAAGAAGTGAATAAATCCCCGATTCGTTCTAAAAGAGAAGCGTCTTTATTGGGCTCTGCAGGGCGGGTAGACTGGCCAAACCCAGAATCCTCACCATCATGATCCAATGTGCAAATCCTATGAACTCAGAGGGATCCGTGAGATGGATCCACAATTTTGCACCACTAGTTGGCCATGAATGGGATGTGTGATATGATGGTGATTTTTTAGGGATCCCATGTAAAAATCATATGAATTCAAGAGGATCCATCAAGATCCGCTTTTTACTTTCTTCCAGAGAATTTCCTTCTCTCTCCCCACCCACCCCCCAATTCCTTCTCCTGGTCTTTTTCCTGAATGTCCTTATTTTTCTTATGGGGGAGAGGGAGGCACCGCCTCCTCCTCCTTCCACAACCCCCCTCTAAAGACCCCCACTCTGTGGCACAAGCCCCCCTCCTCCTCCCCTCCCTCTTATTCGCTGTTCCCCCCTTTTTTGTCCGTCCCTCAAAGCTGCTTCGTCCACCCTTTTTCCTTGCGGGGGGAGATATATATATAGGGAATGAGAAGGGGGGAGGTTGGGAGGGGGGTTTCTTAGAGGGGGGAGGGAAATTTAATGCCTCCATCTCTTTCCAGACCCCAAGAAGGGGAGACTCCTCTCCTGAGAACCCTAACCCCACCCCTCCCCCACGGATTTCATCAGCAACGCCCCCCTTTTTCCTCCTCATCCCCCCCCATAAAGGGATGCCCAAGTGGGTCCTGCCCCCTCCCTTGCCACTTCTCCCCCCATGGCACACCTCCCAATCGCATTGCAAAAACACACACCCCAAATTGCAATTGCACAACACACCTCCTCCTCCTCTCCTCCTCCTCTTCCTTGGGGGGGGGTCTCTCGTTTCCTCCCCTCCTTCCAGCAACCACAGAAGAGAGCCTTCTTTTTTTGGGGGGGGGGAGTTATATTCTCGTGGAGAACAGGCCCCTCCCTGGGAGCTTTTTGCTTCCTGCCACTCTAAGAAGCGGGACTTGCTGCCCTTCCCCCCGTCCTTGGGAGGACCGAACTGAATACTGCCCAGCCCCCAAACGGTTAGCAAGGCTCCCAGCTTGACTGAAACTCTTTTCACACTCCAGACATTCAAATGGCTTCTCCAGACATTGAAATGGCTTTTCTCCTGTGTGGGTCCTCTGATGACTAGCAAGGTGTGCAGCTCGACTGAAATTCTTTCCACACTCAAGGCATTCAAATGGCTTCTCACCTGTGTGGGTCCTGTGGTGATGAGAAAGGGATCTAGAATCACTGAACCTCTTTCCACACTCCAGACATTGAAATGGCTTCTCGTCTGTGTGGGTCCTGTGGTGACGAGAAAGGGATCTAGAATAACTGAACCTCTTTCCACACTCCAGACATTGAAATGGCTTTTCTCCTGTGTGGATTCTGTGATGACTAGCAAGGTGTTCAGCTCGACTGAACCTCTTTCCACACTCCAGGCATTCAAATGGCTTCTCATTTGTGTGGGTGCTGTGATGGCGAACAAGGTGTGCAGTTTGAATGAACCTCTTTCCACACTCCAGGCATTCATATGGTTTCGCACCTGTGTGGGTCCCTTGATGGCTAGCAAGGTGTGCAGCTTGACTAAACTTCTTTCCACACTCCAGACATTCAAACGGCTTCTCGACTTCGTGTGTTGTCAGGTGTATAGTTAGGTCTGTAGAACAACTAAAACTCTTTCCACACTCCAGACATTCAAATGGCTTATCTGCTGTGTGGGTTCTGTGATGGCTAGCAAGGCTTTCAATTCGACTGAACTTCTTTCCACACTCCAGACATTCAAATGGCTTCTCGTCTGTGTGGGTCCTGTGATGCCTAGCAAGGTGTCCAGCTTGACGGAATCTCTTTCCACACCCCAGACATTCAAATGGCTTCTCACCTGTGTGGGTCCTGTGATGACTAGCAAGGTTTCCAAGTTGACTGAACCTCTTTCCACACTCCGGGCATTCAAACAGCTTTTCGCCTGGGTGTGTTCTCAGGTGTATAGTTAGGTCGGTAGAACAACTAAAACTCTTTCCGCACTCTAGGCATGTCAATGGCTTCTCCCCTTGGTGAAGTTTCCTATGAGAACACATTGTCGAGGTACTAGTAAAAGATTTTCCCCAGTTGGCATGCTCATTCCTTTCTTCTCCTTTGGATGTTATCTGAACTGCTTTGTCTTCCTCCTGACAAGTAATAGATTTGTCCAACCTTACATCTATTTGTTTTCCTTCTAAGCTTCTTTCTTCGGGTTTGATTCTCAACATTCTCTTTTGCATCTGAATATTCAACCTCTTCCCCTGGTACTTGGTGTCCTCCTCTTTTATTTCTTCCCTGCAGTGTCTTACCTGTAAAATATAAGCAACCACAAAAATTTATCGCACTCCTCCTGTGATCATCTGTGAGGAAATGGTTCTTTTCTTGGCTGGGTAAAGTGTCAAGGGATTAGAAAATGGCTGCAGTTAGGTCAAGAGAAGCAATGTCTGCGTAGTTGTTTTTGACCCCTTGTTCCAACTCAGCTCACAGGTGCTGCCTTATCGCCTGGGAAGAGGCTCAGCGAGCAAGAAGGAGTCATAACATCACATTCCTAAGAAACACACTTCATGGGAAATAGAGGTGTGGAAGAAGACTAATTCATATGCTAAACAATGCCCTGTGATTGGACAATTACCAGAATGACTCGGGCAAAGGGGAGGAGATGCCAACAATGAAATGATGCTTTTAAGTTAGAGCAGGGCTGTTCAACTTTGAACAGGCCAAGGTCTATTTTTTCCAGCCCAAAGTACCTGAGGGCTACTACACTAAAACCTCTACTTACGAATTTTATCTGTTCTGAGCACATGCTCATAACTAAAAACTTTTGTAAGTAGAGCAGCAGTTTTCCATAGGAATGCATTGAAAACCAATTAATCTGTTCTGGAGGGAACAGATCTCAATGCGCCATGGCCCTTGAACTGCCCCTCTTGGCTGAGACAGGGAGGGATGGAGAACATATCCCCTCACTTTTTTATTGATGGCCAGCGGTCTACTTTTGAACCCTTTGCGGGCTACCTTTTGGACAGGACTGAGTTAGAGAATAGAATGGCTGGCTATGCTTGCTTGGAACTCAGAATTCTGATGATGATGATGATTCTTTCTGGCACTTAGTTTTTAGAGCTTTTATTCATCATGAGCCTTGTAGTTCAGAATGTTAGTGTAACTTAGAAATAATTTAGACAGCTTTATTATTATTATTATTATTATTATTATTATTATTATTATTATTATTATTATTATTATTATTATTATTGATTGCAAATCCTGTGACCATGCTACTGATGACTGTCTCATATTTTGTGCTTTGCGCTGATCTTTTCTAATGAAACTTTGAAATGACTTTTTAATTTTACTTTGCTATTTTTTGCCCAAAGAGTGAGTGTGGCTAAAACTCAGTGCCTTGGCTAGAGAAGTAATTTTGGAACTTTGGACATTTTTCTGGTTTGTCCTACCTTGAAGGGTTGGTGTATCTTGCAAAGTACACAACCAGGGTTGATGCTATGGAACCTAGCTGTCTGAGAGGCCTTGGAACACCTCCACGGACATTCCCTTAGGTAAAGGGAAAAAAGAGTGGTGGGTTTTAAAGGTGAAACTGGCTACTTAGTAGTGGTTTGGGCTTCATATATCTAGGAGGCATAAAAATACTATATAAAATGCTTTCACGTTATTAAGAACAGAAGAGCAGCCTTGCTGGAACAGGCCATCACAGCCCTTCCAGTCCAGCATTCTGTCTCACCCAGTGGCTCACCATTTGCTTCAGGGTTTTCCCAAGCAGATGTCTTCACCTGCTTACGATTCCCCACTGAGAGAAATCCTGACTATCTGTTAAAATCAGAGGTTGTCCTTAGCCATCCATATTGATAGCCATGGATACCCTTGTTCTCCACGAACTTGTCCAATCCTTTCTGAAAGCTGTCAAGATTAAAAACTGTCACCAGGTCTTCTGGCAGGGAATTCCATAGACCAGTGATCCTCTGGGTGAAAAAGTACTTCCTCTTATTTGTTTGAGATCTAGCACCCAAAAGTTTCATGGAGTGCCCCCTAGTTCTACTGTTGTTCGATAAGGAAAACAGTTTTTCCTTGGTTTGTTTGTTTGTTTGTTTGTTTGTTTGTTTGTTTGTTTGTTTGTTTGTTTGTTTGTTTGTTGCATTTTTATACCACCCATCTTCCAGAAGGAATTCTGGGCGGTTTACAATCAAGAATAAAACCAGCGGTATGTAACAAGAAAACAGGCTGGCTTTCCTGGATTGTGCAGTCATCATCAGACCTGACTGTGGCCTAGGAGTAGAAGTTTACAGGAAACCCACCCACACAGACCAATACTTACTGTTTGACTCCCACCATCCATTACAACACAAACTAGGAGTCATCAGGACCCTAAGCCACAGAGCAGAGAGCATCCCCACCTCCTCAGAAGCCAAGAAGAAGGAAGACAGGCACCTGAAGACAGCACTTAAGGCCTGTGGATATCCAAGGTGGGCCTTCAGCAAAGCAGTGGGCCATCCCAGAAGAACAAGGGATCAGTCTGAGACCCAGACCCGACGGAAGAACCTGGTCATTCCCTACATGGCGGGAGTGTCGGAGAAGCTTAAAAGGATTTTTGGCAAACACCACATCCCTGTTTATTTCAAACCCATGAACACACTAAGGCAGAGACTTGTCCACCCAAAGGATCCGATACCAAACCATAAAAGGAGCAATATAGTATATGCAGTCCAATGCAGTGAAGAGTGTTCAGACCTCTACATTGGAGAAACTAAACAGCCATTAAACAGAAGAATGGCCCAACATAGGAGAGGTAACAGCTCAGGACCAGAATCAGCAGTACACCTCCATTTGAAGGAAAAAGGCCACTCTTTCAAAGATGAGGATGTACACATATTAGACAAAGAAGAGAGGTGGTTTGAGAGAGGAGTAAGGGAAGCCATTCATGTGAGCATTGAAAATCCCTCCCTCAACAGAGGTGGTGGGCTCCGGCATAGTCTGTCTGCTACTTATCAGGCTGTACTTTCCAAAGTACCCAGACAAATCAAGGAGCCTTCACCACCAGGTCACAGCTAACGACCCATTCTTGATGGGTTTCAGCACCTTAGGCCATTGTTTACCTTAAGGCCATGGACACTAATGTCTCCCTAACGAGCCTATTCAGGCTTTGTTCATCTTATGAGCCAATCAGACCAGGGGACAAGAGGTCAAGCTGACTATAAGAAGGTCTCTTGCACTAGCTGTATTCAGACCGATGAAGCTGTTTGGATGAACAGCGAAACGTTTCTATCTCTCAAAAAGAAGTCCAGTAGCCATGACTCAACTCCCGGATAAACGCACCTGGATGACTGAGAATCTTCACAGAAGAAAACAAAAAAGAACTAGTAAAAATAAGGAGGGGAAAATCCTCAGCAAGAGGTGACGCGGGCGGCAAAAAAAAAAATTAAATGAAAAGGTTGCCATAAGCCTCCTTAAAAAGGAAGGTTTTCAGAGCCTTTTTGAAGGCAGGCAGGGACTGTGCTAGACGCAGCTCACTAGGCAAATGATTCTACCAGGTGGAGCCCACCACAGAGAAGGCGCGGTTACGCATGAGTCATTTCTGCGCCTCCCTGGGTGTGGCCACTCTAAGTGAGTGTCCCTGCGCCATTCTAGTGGGCCTGACCCCAGTCGACCTCGGGGAGAAATGCTCCAACAGGTACTCCTGTCCCAAGCTGTGGAGGGTTTTGAAAATCAAAACCAGGACCTTGAACCTGATCCGGAGGGCAGCAGGCAGCCAATGCAGGCATGCCAGGACTGGGGTGATGTAATCAAATCTACGAGCACCCACCACCAGTCTGGCTGCCACATTCTGCACCCACTGGAGCCTCCGGACAAGGGTCACGGGCAACCCCACGTAGAGGGCATTGCAGTAGTCGATCCTCGAGATCACGAGGGCCTGCACAATGGTCCTCAGGGAGGACTCATCGAGGTACGGGTGGATCTGGGCGATCCTGAGGAGCTGGAAGAAAGCGGTCCTGGAGAAAGCCATCACCTGAGTCCAGGACCAGGGTACTTGGCGGAGCGTATCTCCCAAAGGACAACTGGGTCCAGACCCACGAGGCTGGCGCAGGCACGCTCACTGAGGTTGCCCACACCCAGAGAGGCGCGGAAATCACGTACGCGTGACCACGCCTTCTCTGTGGTGGGCCCCATGCTCTGGAATCATCTTCCCAGTGAGCTGCGCCTGTTGGAGTCCCTGCCTGCCTTTAAGAAGGCCTTGAAGACCCACCTCTTTAGAGAGCCTTTTGGCGAACTTCTCTGTTAGTTTGTTTTTGTTTTTGTTTTTTGGCCTGGGTTTGCTGCCGTCTTGCCTCATTGCCTCTCCTTTTATAGTTTGTTGTTTTATTATTTGTTTTCATTGTTGTAAGCCGCCCAGAGTTCCCTTTGGGGAATATGGGCGGGATACAAGACAAATAAATAAATAAATAAATAAATAAATAAATAAATAAATAAATA
>JAHTLZ010003286.1:0-11242 GCA_023846285.1 Phrynocephalus versicolor | reverse complement strand
GGGGGGGGGACTGAAACTGTGGAAAACAGAGGGCTCTTGTATTAGATGGGGGATGCTACACAATTGTATCAACAGTGGGAAGGTGTTGGATAGAACGGAACCTCCCAGAATTTTCTACATATAACCCAGACTGATTCATGGTGGTTTCAACCCCCCCCACACACACACACACAAATTTTCAGGCCTCAAAAACCCTGTCACTGCAAAAGAGCAGGCTTGCAAAAGGTGGTGGCCTAAGCAGCAATGCTGGTTCGGCCATTTGGTAATCTCAAAAATTGACTACTGCAATGCTCTCTGTGTGGGTCTGCCATTGAAGGTCATCTAGAAGCTGCAGTTTGTGCAAAACGTGGCAGCCTGGCTGGTCTTAGGGACCTCCAGATGCAGTCATATATTCCCGGTCCTGGCTCATCTGCTGTAGCTGCCTGTATACTTCCATGCCAAGTCTAAGATAGTTAGAGTGACATCTAAGCCGCTTAGAGTTCCGCAAGGAAGATAAGCAGGGTATAAATATAACAAATAAATAAATAAATAAATAAATAAATAAATAAATAAATAAATAAATAAATATAAAGCCCAGTACCAGTCAGAGTGCCTGTCCCTAAAATGTTCCACCTGTCCTATCCACACATTGCAGGCTTTGCTGCTGTGGATGGACATTCCTTAGGAGGCCAGGAAGTCTTCATTCAAGAGGAGAGCCTTCTTGGTTTATGGCTGCCTCTCTGTGGAATATCCTTCCTGTGGAAGTACACCAGGCCCCAGCCCTCGTGACATTCAGAAAAAGGTGCAAAAACCATGCTGTTCAGAGAAGCCTTTCAGGACACCCTTGCTTAGTAATTTATTATGCTATGACTTATTTTGCCACATTTAGATTTTCTGTGGCCAGCCTCTTCTGTGTTCTGAGAGTCACTTTCTATATTAGTGTGATGTGGTTGGGATAATGCTTGTTTTGTGATGGAGTCTGGATCGGAAAGTGATTCAGACCAGTGGGAGGAGGCCTAGAGGACATTGCATGAGAGAGAAAACTCTCCTGATGAACTCTGGCCAAATCCACACATGGCAGACCTGGTAATCCCTCTAAACCAGCTCAGGTAAATTTCATTTACCTGTTATTTACTACTCATCTCAAGCTTCATTTACCTTTCATTTACTCAGCTTGTTTACTCACTCTACTCTGTTCATCTTTCATTTATTTACTCTTGGTTACTGGGCTAATTCCTTTTACTTTTCATTTACCTTTACCTATTCTTGTCTAATCCTCATTTACTCATCTTCCGTCTGTAAACAGCAAGGACATGTGTTATTGTAATCAATAACTGTGCAAAGCATGCTCTATTCATGAAACATTACCTATAGTTCACCCAACCATCATGTGCCACCTTTACTTCTGTAACTTTTGTAACCAATCACTGATGTTATGCATACTATTGGATGTAAACCATATGTAATAAAATGTGCCAATGGCAAGGGGCATGAGAGCTCTGCTGGTCGGACAACTGGACTCAAGTCTTTTTTTCTTCAGGATCCTCCCACAGTTTTTTTAGGCTTATGTTAATTCTTTTGTCAGAAAATGCCCTGAGAAATGGCATGCCACTAGATGGTGTGGTATAGAAACAAACAAACAAACGCTTCCCTATAGATCAGCAAGCCAGGGTGCACCGAAACTTTGAGCTCCACTGTCCTTGAGCTTTAGGGAGAGAAGCAACCTTTGATCTCACCACCCGACCCCGGAACATGCATGTAGCAGGCATAGCTCTACCATAGAGCCTACTGTCCCAACCAATCTTAGCATGACTCAGCATTTCTTGAGCCACCCTAAATCTGCTCCATCAATACAGGAACGTTTCTCTGCATTGCTTCAGTGTGTCCCTTTCTCTCATCTCAAAGTTGAGGCACATGCTAGTGCTGACCATTTTTTTTCATGTCTGTCTAGTCATTTGGGCTGCCCATTTCCATTTTATGTTGTGACCTAATTCATTTGCCTTTAACAGTGTATCATAGTATATTGTCAGATCCCCCTTCAAGCTATAGGTAGTATCTCACACATACTAACCTGCAAGCAAAGTCAAATTGAACAGAACAATACTTCTTTCTTTTAATATATGCAAAGGATTGCTTCGCTTTCCATACACTCAGAAACATGAATGTTTTTATCTGTCCATCCTGCAGTCAAAAATGACCAGCTTCACAGAGTTTTGATACCTTCTAAGTTCTAGCTAATCATAACTTCCTCAATTGATGATGAGGAGCCATGCAACAAAGAAGTTATGACAACAACATGGCATCACAGGACAACAGCCACTAACTATCCAGAGTAGCTTTCTGCTCGATGGTCGCAGTATACAAATCAAATCAATAAATCAATAAATCAATACATCAATCCCCATCTGCCGACTATTTTTTCTGCCTCTACATTGACGCATCTTCCTCCCGTTTTCCATACTCTGTGTCACTGCCTGCCTGAGAAGCTATTCCAATGTTGTTCACTCCCAAGACACCTCAAGCTACCTCATTTGATGACATAATTAAAAGTGACTTTCCTCTATGCTTCACAAACCACCGATTCTGAATGTGTAGCATTTAATAGATCAATTTATAACAAAAACACACAACAGACAACACAGTAATAAAAATGGCAGGAATCATCTTGCAGATGGTTTGCTTTCGAGGACTGAATGTTTGATGATGGTGCAGAATCCCAGAAAGCAAAGCCAGGAAAGTGAGTCAAGTACATCTGACCTCCCTCCCTCACTCCTTCCCTCTCTCTCTCTGTAGATTGGGGCTATAGTTAAGTGGGATAAAGCAGTGCTTCTTGTTTCACTGCCATCTTGAGATGATTTATAGGGCTGGAAAGCTCCATGTAGTGGTGTCTTCTTCAGTCAACCACCCAGCTCAAATAGATGAGAACTGAGTGTGTATCTTTATAGCCCTACTTGCCTCTACAATAATTTTATGTTCTATGGGACCATTTCCTTACTTAGATATCTAGTGATGATATATCATAAAAATTATTTACGGTATTTGTTGTTTAAAGTTATACCCTACTCATTTAATGGACAAGCCACTTCTCTGGCCAGCTTTGAGAAAATACCCCCCCTCAAAAAACACCACCATTTTAAAATAATCAGAGAAACACAGTAAATGATGGATGACATAGATCATAAAAAACAAACATGACAAAGAAGTGAGGTTTATAAAGGCTTGGGTGAAAAGAAAAGTTTTAATTTGCTTCCAAAAGCTCAGGCACCTCCACAGGAAGGGAGTTCTGGAGTGTGGTGGCCACTATCAAGATGGCCCAACCTCTAGCTGATGACTTCTGGGCTTCTCTTGGAGTGGCCATCCACAGCGTCAAGGGTGGGGAGGTGTGAATGGGAAGGAAGGATGACCTGAGGGAGAGGTGCTCTGACAGATAGCAAAGGGCTGTATAAGTTAACATTCAGAACCTTAAATTTGGCCCGGAAGCATACTGACAGCCAATGCAGGCAGGCCAGGATGGGTGAAATATGTGTGTGTCTGTGTGGTGTCATTATAGTCATGACCGAGTCTTCATGACTCCATGTCCATTGAGTTTTCTTGGCAGGAATACGGGAGTGGTTTGCCAGTTCCCACTCCAGGCACCTATAGCGCCTAGTATTCCCTGGTGGTCTCCCATCCAAGTACTGACCAAGGCTGACCCTGCTTGGCTTCCAAAATCAGGGAAGATTGGATGTGCTTAGGGCATCTAGCAGCTGGGTGAAATATAGAAATATAGTCAGATTTAAATTTATTAGTGACCAACCTAGCTGCTTCCTTTAGTGCTTGCAGCAGCTTCCAAACTGCCTTTGAGGGCAAATCCACATAGAGGGCACTGCAGTAGTCAGTCCTTGAGAGAACCAATGTGTGAGCCAAAGTTATTCAAAACTCCCTGTCAAGAAGGGGGTGGAGGTGCGCCATCTGCCTTGATGAAAAAAGGCAGATTTGACCAGAGCCAAGGTCTGGTTCTTCAGTGTTCTTATTCATATTTATATGACAGGTGAGAAAATGCTAGAGTTTGTGCACGCAAACCCTCTCCCAACAGCACCAACAGAGAAGTGACATCCATGATGTTTCTCTGCATGCGCCTGCCTATTAGTGGTGGTGACAGCAGGGCAGCAGCGGCAGCAGGACCAGGTAGGGAATGGAGGGGGAAGTGGAAAACGAGTATGCAGGCAGAAGAAGAGGAGACAGAAGCACAAGTATGTAGTTTCTCCTCAGGTGAAATGGGTCATTTTTCCAGGAGTTTGTGACGATTCGTGGTTCATAGTTTGCCATGAACCAGGAACCAACATGATCCATGAGCTACCAGTTTTCCAGTTCATGCCCATTTCCGTTAGTGTCGGTGGCTTGATACAGGATCTCAATACATCAATGATAGCATATAGGAATCTTATGCCTATAATATAATCTACCTAGAAACAGAAAGGTCATTTAAGCGATCTACAGTTCTCTCATCCATCAGATTTCTGGGATCATAAATTCATCCTTTTTAAATTCATTTCTATTGCTACCCTAGAACAGAGTTGGTGAATCCATGGCACGGGTGCCCAAGGTGGCACTCGGAGCCCTTTCTGAGGACACCCGACATCGTCCCTTCACAGCCACCTGTATATTCAGGTTAAATGGCTGTACTGGCACTTTGTGAAAAATTAGTGGGTTTTGAATCGCAGTTTGGGCATTCGGTCTCTAAAAGGTTCACCCTTACTGCCCTAGAAGGAAATGCACATTACAAAATTCTCCAGACTTTTTTCCTTACCCAGGTCCATATGTTGCACATTGTGGTTCCAATTTTTATCATATTCTTTTCTTTTTATTTATTTCTCAGCACTTTTTAAAATTTGGAAATATTGCATCTTTTGGGTGCACAGATTTGTGCTATGCTTCTGCAAACCTGAATGTGAGTCTTTATGTATTCATTTATTTCAAATATATTCATTTTATCCAATGCATCTGCATTTGCCCAAAGATGTTGGAACTCTCTGATATGAAAATTATCTCACCCATGTTCTGTTCAAGAAGTTTGGCTTCTGGAAAATCCTCCTAAGAATCTAACAGAGTATATTTCTTGAAAATCCCTGATATCATGGATCCTGTGATTTCATATAGCAACATGAAAGTGTCAGAAAAGTCCTTGCTCCACTAGGGAACAAAATTGGTGTAGATGCCTTAGTGAACTATCTACATTTTGAGTCTGACAGGAGAAATATAACCCTCCAAGAGTGATTAGGCCTCCAGCTTGTTTTGACATGATACACAATGGCATGACACAGCATCTGAAAGATTTCATCAACACATCAGTCACAGTTGATTTTTTAAAAATGGTTCTCTTGTGTTTTAAAAAGTTTGTTGTGGAAAATAGTCATTTGGTGACTCTGTAGATCACAATTTTGGTGTGGTCAACTTCGGCACACCTTGGGACGTTTTCCTAAGAGGTGGTTGCTCAAAAGGCGACTGACATGAAGTGTGTAGCTAAAGTGCGTTGTGTCCACATTAGAAAACTAGCTAATTAGCTCATCTGTCAATATTATTGATTTTTTTTTTCAAAGAAAAGGTTATATTTGCTCAGCACTTGATATGTAAATGATTTTAACGTTTAAAACAAAATATTAGAGATGGGCATGAAACGGAAAAATAGTGTTTTGTTTCATTACTAATGAATTTTTAATAGAATTTTCATAATGAAATGAAATGAGCTACAGAATGATATGGAAGCTGCCACCATCCAGCTGAGGTGTTGTTGTTTTTTTGTTTGTTTGTTTTGACAGGTTGGGTTGGGAAGAGGGAGGTATCCACCTTCCCTACAGCCAGACCTGTCAAAAAAAAAACTGCACCAACTGGGTGGTGGTGGTGGTGGTGGTGCAGATCTGGAGAATGGAGCAGGGTTTGAATTTACTGCTGCCTGCTCCATTCTCCCTTGCTGTTCCACCTCCTAGGTGTTTTTTTGTTTTTTTTGATAGGTTGGGCTGAGAAGGGGCCCTCCTCCTCTCCACAGTGAAAGAATCCCACCTTGGGGAGGGGTGGCAAGGGAGAATTAATTGTTTTGTTTCAACAGTTAAAAAAAATGGCATTTCATTTCATGTCATTGCAAAACACTCTCTGGTGTTTCATTAAGTTACGAAACACTTTGTAACCTTACAAGACAATGGAACTGTGTGTCATATTTTGTTGTATCTCTACAAAACGGTATTTTATCTCTACAAAATATTCTTTTTTGTGAACATGCTTATGAAAATCATATTTCTCCAGTCAGGCTGATCTGTTAAATTACAGTTCTAAGTTTGATGGACTCTTGGTCCAACTCAAAGGCTACTTCCTATGTTTCTGTTTAGCCCATGAAATTTCAGCATCTAGTTGACATTGCAGATGATAAACAAAGCAAATTCTGAGTGATGGAAATGCCGTTACTCTGCTTTAGCTTTGGGCGCCTTTTGTTATGTCATGGCACTGCCAAACCTCACTCGCCATGGGAGAATGTCAATGCTGAAATTAGTGAATATCAACATTTCAAAAAAGGGTGCACTGTGTCCATGAAAACATAGCCAGCTCCGACAGACTCGGTGTCGGGAGGGGCTCCATTGTCCACCCACTTGTGATGTGACAGTTTGGGAAGGGTCAGGGTGGTCAGAGGCGACTGCCCACAGCCAGAATGACCCATAGAAGGCAGGTATGCTGGTCACCTGACCAGCTGTCAGAGACCCCTCTTAAGGGGCTTACAATAGAGGGTCCAGCCTCTTTCTTCCCTGGGCGCTCCCCCACCTACCGTCCCCAGGGAGAGAATGAGATTAGCTGGTCGCGTAAGGGCCGGTTGGGAATTTTCGGTCACCGCTCCGATTGGCCGGGAATGGTGGTGCATTTTTGCCCATCCCATTCTCTTCTATATGGGGTCCCTTAGGCTCTTAAACTCGGTCACAATTAGGGGTCAGTGCAAGCGGCGATGTCAACTCAGGAGAGAAGTAGCCAGCATTACAGTTAGTACAATGACAGTCATTGACCTTTTCCAGTAAACATGGTATGATATATGACAGATCATAATGATTTATGATCCTGCCCCAATATGTTTTACAAGGGCTGCCCCCCCCCCTTGTGAAGCCTCAGCCTCTTGCACTTGTAGGTCCCCTTGGAATTAGAGTAGGTTCATTGGCATGGATTAAAATCAATAAATTGTGGTCCTATTTTAAATCCCACAAATGTGTCTCATCTCTTATTTCCAGGCTGGGGTGGACAAAGGAACACAGAGATATGCACATTGAGCTAGTGAAAACAGAAGAGTTTTCGAATCATTCTTGAAGACCCACAGAGCAAATGACTGAAAAGGCTCAACTCTAGAAACCCAAATTCTGTAAAATCTACTTTCCTAATAATCATCCATCATGGCAGGCATACAACTGGCAGTGTAGGCAGGCAATCAGGAGGATATGAATGAATGTTGTTATGTACCATCAAATAGCCTCCAACCTATGCTGCCCCTATGACTGGGCAATCTCCAGAACATCCTCTCCTCAACTCTTGCAGACTCAAAGCTGAGGCTTCCTTTAGGAAGCCAGTTCACCACATATTTGGTCTTCCTCTTTTCCTACCGCTTTCAATGTTTCCTAGCATCGTTGACTTTACCAGAGACAATGGAAAAAATATTTTTCGGAAAGGATTTGCCTTTAAGCCTGCAGTGTTCTGCGTCTGCTTAAGTGTGACTCCGGAAAGGGAAAAACACATTGAATAAATGCAAATGTTTTCGAAACAGATGCTAAATGAAGAACAAAATAACATAAGAAGAGCCATTCTGGATCAAGCCAAGGGCCCATCTAGTCTAGCTTCCTGTATCTCATATTTGCCCAATCAAATGCCTCTGGGAACACACAAGACTCGATATCTGTCTCCTGATACCACTCCCCTGCATCTGTTCCTTGAAGTACCCTGGTTTTAAGCCTGGAGATTACACATCTCCATCATGGTTTGTAACCTGTGATGGACTTTTCCTCCAGGAATCTGTCCAATCCCCTTTTGAAAGCATCCAAGCCGGATGCCATCACCACATCCTGTGGCAGGGAGTTCCACAGACTAACAACACGCTGGGTGAAAAAAAAATCTTTTGTCTGTTCTTACTCTCCCAGCCCTCAGTTTGAGTGGATGTCCCCTAGTTCTGGTATTTTGTGAGAGGGGGAAGAGCATCCCTCTATCCACTTTACTCATGTCCTGCATTATTTTGTACGTCTCAATCATATCCCCCCTCAGGCACCTTTTTTCCAGACTAAAGAGCCCCAAATGCTGTAGCCTTTTCTCATAAGGGAGGTGCCCCAGAAGAGGGTTCTAAATGCTCTTAAATGCACTGCAATCAATAAGAATTTGCAATGTGTGGAAGACAGGGGATCTCAGGGCTACAAGAGGAGAGGGTTTCAGCTGAGTGATGTTGGTGTGAAATCCCCCTACATCCCTGGGTTTTCAGGTGGAGAGATGCATTTCAGGGCAAACAGCCTTGAGGGAAAAGAAAGCTCCTTAAAGTTATTCTGCCTTTCTCTATCCATTCTGAGCTGCCTCCATGCCAAGGTCTCTGCACACAGGTTGTTCTTAGTTCTTTTTTAATTCATCCTCACAGGGAACAAACTATAGATGGACATTTTGACACAGAGATGTGGGTTGTTTACTTCTGCTTCCTGACATGTTTTGTAAGTTTCTTATTCCAAATCTGAGTTCATGAGGGGCATGCAGATGAACACCTATATTAATTATCCATAAAGCTGGAGGTCTTCAATAGGAAACATGCCAGTCCATGCAGATAGAAATTTTTAAAAAATTGCCTCATCTGTCTGTCATCTAGATTTTTTTTAAAAAAAATGACCAGCAAAAGTCAATGGAAAAATCTAATTCACTTAAACTAATTTTCACATTCCATTTCTGTTTGAGAAATAGTATACAGTATACAAAGAACCCAATAAAATTATATTCGGCCCCTATAAGTTTTTATTATGCTGCCTTTGATTTTACTTTTACACCTTCCAGAAGGTGATAAATCTGTTTGTTCCAATAAAAACAGCTATTCAATCACACACATTATAGTGCGAGCCAGCGACAGAATGCTAATTTTAACCACCAGTTCCAAAGTGTCAGCCCTATGAGGATTACTTTTCCAATATTTATTTTTATAGGACCCTCTCCCGCCCTCACACTGATCTGCACAGATATAGATATGTCACCAGTTTTAATGAACGACGGCACAAGAGCATTTTATATCTACTTGTTGACATATTTTGGCCTCATAACAACAGCCCATGCTTGCCTCCCCTCCTTCACCCCACCCTATCTTCTTCCGTAGAGTACAATGTCTTTCGCTGCAGACAATAAAGGATGTCCTTTATGGGACCATTTTGCAAACTCTGTTACTCTGCAGTCTATTTAAAATGGATTGTGGTGAAATCAGTGACTGATTTGTCACGAGTAAGGAAAATGTGGAACACCATGCTTCCACGAAAGATGGCAGCAAATGGATCTACTCTTGATGGCTCAGTTGTCCTGGCATCAGCCTTACTGCTAGCATTGGTGGCTATGGATCCAACATTTATTTATTTATTTATTTATTTATTTATTTATTTATTTATTTATTTATATTTTCCACACATAAACATGGATCCAACTAAGAGGGGGCACTTTTACACAACCCCTAAAATCCGAGGCAAAGGGCTCCCAGATCCGGAGCTTAAAAATGTTTTCCCACCAGCTCCGGACTTTTAAAAAAAATGAAGTACGACCACACCCACCTAAGCGCATTCTAGCGCAATGTTCAAGTACCTGGTCTCCCAAGGTGAAAAATTTCTGATGCAGATGTAAAGCAGTGAGTGCCGAGCTCTCCTTGCCTAGCGTTTGTTTGTTTTTTGCCCCTGCCCCTTTAAGAGATTTTAAGAGACTGGAATGCTTGGTTCCAGAGCTGCGGGGCTGCGACGGGCAGATGGAGGTGAGCCTGCATTCTTTTCTCCCGTTTTTTCTCCCTCCCCTCACACAGACAGGAGCAAGGGAGTGCAGAGGGATGGGAACACAGGAAGAGTGACAAACCCCCAAGATCTCTGGTCTGAATTTAAGTGGCCAGCGGATCTTCGGGGTTGTGCAAAAACGCCCCTAGATGGATAATAGATAAGGGTTCTAAAGGTAAAAAAAGGAGGGCATTATGTGGCAAGTTTAAACTTTCCCCATTATTTTGACAATAACAGTTATGTATCTGGTATACTATGGGAGCATATTAGAGGTGGGCATGAAATGAAAAATGAAATGCTCTTTTGTCATTTTGTTAGGAAACAAATTACTTTGTTATGTAACTAAATGGTAGGACATGTTTTGTTTTGTTTTGTAATGAAACACCATTTCCCCCCTTTGGAATGAAACAATTTATCCTAGACTAGAGGAATCAACTGCCGGGGAGCTCAAGTTCTTCCCTGTAAGCCTCTGATATTCGGAAAGGTTTAGGGGTCAGGGGGCTGAGGTATTAAGCTCCAAAGGGGTTGTCCCTAGGAAAAAATATTTCTAATTGAGTGAGAAGCCACCAGTCGTTCACACGGGTGAGCAATTAGCACCCCCAGCTTGCCTTCCAAAGCCAATTGAAAAGATCGTTGTCGTCATCGTCATCATTGTCATTGTCATCGTTAAATTTCTTTACCTGTGCAGTACAATTGTATGATTTCACAGAGCAGCTTCATGTTTGCCCAATGAGACCATGTCCTTTTCTCATTAACTGGCACTTATAGCCACAGCAACTGACCTAAATATGAATAGGTGAAGAATAAAAGCCATTCTCTTTGCTTACAATTGAACACATCAAACAGAAAACAAAACATGGCTGATGGCAGTAACAGGCCTCAGCAGACTGACTGGCTGTTTCCGACAGAAAAATAGAGAGAAAAAGAGTCATGGTACAGAAAGGCAGGACTCTCTTTGGATTCAGAAGCAGAACAGGGATGATTGGTTAGGGACTGAATAGATTGATAGTCACCGCCAAGCCAAGAAAGGTCTCTCTCAGCAAAACTACTAAAGGCAGCATCCAGCATGTGAAGTTGCAACAAGTCCGATAGGGGAAAGCAAAACGGCACCTTGAAATATTGTGAGATTTTGCTTGGTAGGATCCCCTTTATCTGAAAGGAAACATCTGCAGCTGTTTTCTTGTAACAGTTGCTCTTTCCAGAGGCTCAATATCTGTGCTGGCCTGGAATTGTTACTGCAGTGTAATTAGGAACACTCAGTTCCTTGAGTT
>JAHTLZ010003285.1:0-11911 GCA_023846285.1 Phrynocephalus versicolor | reverse complement strand
CTGTAGTCATTGAGAGATGCCACTACTGACTGCTTAGGGACTGGCACGAAAGAGCCCCAAATGTTTTAACCTTTCCTCATAAGGGAGGTGCCCCAGCCCAGTCATCATACCTGTGTAATTTCTTGGGTAGTTATTTCTATGGCATGTTCCTCTTCAGTGCTGTCATCCAGAGTTGGTCTGTTTAAATGCTTGTCATGCAAACTTGCTAGTTCTTTCATCTTCTGTTTTATCCTGGAAATTTCATAGCGGATCTACAGGGACATCATCGAATTGAGGGTACCAGACAAAAATAAAAAGAGCAATGAAAACATGGTGTCATCTCAGAAGCTAACGATTATGTTTCAGGTGTGCTTAAGGAAGTGAACTCAATCCATGAACATTCATGTATGGAAGTTATTTGTTTAAATATCTGGTCAAACACGGGCTGCACAGACTAACATGGCTTCCGCTTTAAATTCAAGCAGAAAGAAAAACTGCAGTAAATGCCAGACTATAAAAGGGGCTTCATAATTCTTGAGACCGCAATACATTGCTGCTGTCCATGTGAAATATGCACATACCTTCAGCCACATGTGTTTAACCTCTAGCACTTCATATATTGCTGCCTAGATGCCTGATCTCGGAAGCTAAGCAGGGTCGGCCCTGGCTAGTACTTGGATGGGAGACCACCAGGGAATACCAGGTGCTGTAGGCGCCTGGAGTAGGAACTGGCAAACCACTCCAGCATTCCTGACAAGAAAACTCCATGGACATGGGGTCACGAAGAGTCGGTCACGACTGTAACGACACAACACAGAGACACACTTAACAACTTGGGTCATCACTGTGAAGTCATTGCAGAAACCAGCCTAAGCTAGCACAGAGGGCCGTCGGCTGTCAATGTAGAGGAAACCCCATGCCCTAGCGTAGGCTACCCGCCCCCAAGCGGTGGCGACGGCTCACCCGCCAGCCCACCCCAAAGCTCTTTGGCGGTGGCAGAGGCCCGCTGCCCTGCCCACCCCCACACATTCCCCTGCAGTGCCAGTGGTGGCAGACCACCTGTCTGCCCAGCCGCCCAAGCTTCCCAGCGGTGTCAGTGTTGGCAGATTTTTTAAAAAAAAAAATGGGGCAAAGGAGGGGGAGGGAGGGGCGGGCCAGCCAGCCACGGGCCACTCAGAATGGCCTGACGGGCCGGATTTGGCCCCCGGGCTGGACTTTGGGCAGGCCTGCCCTAAAGAAAGAGGATGTGGTTCAGAGACAATGCAGGTGAACCATGGAAGCAGCTCATAGGAGGAGCAGGTATGTTGGACACCATGGGAACCAACCTGGAAGGGGATCGGGTAGTTTGGACAGAGTTTGTTTCAGGTATTGACAACCCTGGGAATAGTTTATTTGAGGATCTCCTGAAGGAGAACAGCTGAAACCCATTCCTCACTCCTGAAGGATCCGACCACGTTGTGTGCCCTAAGTTAAAGCCCTTTGACAAAAATGAAGCAGATGATAAACCGTTTTGTGAAACTAAACCGGAAAGACTTCTATTGAAAAATCCATCTTAAGGTATCGGGCAACCCACAGAAACCCCACAATCATATCCAAGGGAATGCCTTCTCCTCTAAGTGGCCTGAAGCAGATCCACCTACTCAAACAAGCCAATTATCTTCTACTTTTTGCAAAATAATTTTTTCTCATTAGCTTCCCCACAGATAATGCAAGGCATGTTTCTCTCCGTCCAAGCATCTGGGTCAGGGAAGAAGCTTAATCATGCCAATTTACTTCTGCTGCATATAACTGTTTACATGCTGGTAATGCTGGTTTTGTGTTCAATTACGGTTCAATTCAGGGTGAAGTTTTCCTGTTTTCATCCTCCCCAACCATCAGAAGACCAATGTGGAAATTAAGTAAATAAATGACAACTGGGAAACTTGATTGCTGCTTTCCTCAAAAGATGGATACATATAAAATCATAATTGTTATGAGCATATAAACTTACTTCTTCCACTCCATCAATCCACTTTGGAGGTAGCCTCTTTGTCACACAGATGGCTGCTTCAGGGTCTAAACTGATCCCAGATACTAGTGCCATGCGATCATCTGCAAGCTGCAGAAAGTAGGTGCAATACATTTAGACACCGAGCAGTTCTAACAGAAAAGAGAAAAGATCTCAAGCCCAAAACTTATGATATAGGACAGTGATGGCAAAAAAATAGTGGGTTTTGAATCGCAGTTTGGGCACTCGGTCTCTAAAAGGTTCACCATCACTGTTATATTCTATAAAGGGACAGTGCAGAGTGATGTGTCAGTGTGAAAGAGCACATTTGAGGAAGTGTGGGGCTATTTTTTTAAAAAATCCCAGGATCTTTCGGATATGGCAGAGAAGACCAGAAATGCAGAAATACTGGCTGTGTCTGTGAGTGTGTGTGTGAAATAAAACCAGAAATAAACCAATACCCACTTATGGGTTTGAAAGACTGGCATTTTTGCAGCTAAACATTGCAAGGGGCTGTTAACAGCCGGAGGTGCAACTAAGCCTATAATAAAGACGACACTCCATCTCAGCATGAGGTGAAGTACATGGAGAATATCCCTGGGTTTCCTAGACTCTTGTTTACCTCCTCTGACCTAGGCTAAACTTCCTTTAGCCTAGGCCAGTAGTTCCCAACCTTGGTTCCTCAGACATTCTTGCATTAAAACTCCCCAAACCCATTATCACTAGTTGTGCTTGCCATGATTTCTGGGAATTGTAGTCCACGAACACATGGGGATCAAAGATTGGAAACCACTGGCTAAAACCAATATCTTTAGGGTGGCTGCTGTCACTTCCTCACTTGCCATATTCCCCATCCTGAATGATCTTCAGAAGAGACATCATGCCTTTGTTCTAAGGCAGGCATGTCCAAACTTCGGCCCTCCTGATGTTTTGGACCACAACTCCCAGAATTCCAAGCCTGTATTTCCAATGGCAAAGGACTGTGGGAGTTGTGGTCCAAAACATCTGGAGGGCTGAAGTTTGAACATGCCTGTTCTAAGGTGATAGGCCCTCTAGGTGTCACTTTGTGAACAGTAGTGAGAAGAGGACAGTAGACCAGGCGTGTCCAAAACCTGGCCCTCCAGATGTTTTGGACCACAACTCCCACAGACCTTTGCCATTGGCAATCTAAGCTTAGAATTCTGGGAGTTGTGGTCCAAAACATCAGGAGGGCTGAAGTTTGGACATGCCTGCTGTAGACTATCTTGACTACTGCCAGTGGTGTTGTCAACATTCAGGTTGCCGTTTGCTATGTAAAGCTTGGCATCCTTTACGCTGGCAACCCGGGCATGATATTGTGTAGCAGTATCAGGCCATTTCCTAGCTTTCTGAATTGCTGGTACAGAAGCGCAATTCTTTGAGGGGGGGTTCCTGCATGGCAGGGGGTTGGCTGGATGGCCCTTGAGGTCTCCCTCAACTCTACGATTATATGCCCCATGTTCCTAAACTGGAGGCTTTTTGGAGAACAGACAATCGGTTTTTTATGTGCCTTCAACTCGGAGCTGACTTATAACAACCTGAACAGGGCTTCCAAGATGAGTTACACAGATTTAAAATATGTAAACTAGATTCAAATCCCTAGAGGTATACCTCCAAACCAGCTTTCTGTGCTCCTCTTGGGGTAACCCACAATGGGGAAGGGTGAACTAAATGGGACTCAAGATCGTCTGGCTAAGGCAAGGCAACTTTCAAACACATTTTCCCTGGGGGGGGGAATAAAAGAACAGCAGCATAAGAGAACTATACCTCATCCAGTTCCTGAGGTGGTTTGTTGATACCATCATCCCCACATCCATATAGGGACAGCAAAGGTTTAAGAGAGTGAAGCAAAATAAGAGGACAGAGCAAAGGATACAGTCAGTTGAAGGAACACTGGGAATTTGTTATTCAGTGCTGCTAATTTTTCAAGAGGAACAAAACAGTCTTTAAAAAACAGTATCAGCATTTAAGCAGACTAGTATCTAGTCCTGTGAACAGCTGCATTTTCTATTTTTGGAGGCCCAGAATGCCAGTGGCATTTGCATAAGGCTTGCTCAACTTTCTATGGCTAAATTCAGTGGTTCTCAACCTGTGGGTCCCCATATGTTCCCGGACTGCAACTCCCAGAAACCCCTTCCAGCACAGTGAGTGGTGGAGGCTTCTGGGAGTTGCAGTCCAGGAACATCTGGGGACCCACAGGTCGAGAACCACTGGGCTAATTTCAGCTGCTTGACAAGGTACCAGGGTATACCTTGGTCACAGGTCCAGTCATCAGCCTCAGCAACTCGTCAGTTAGCCACAATTAGCTACAGCAAGCTATGAAAATGCTATGCAAACACTAATACGATTCTGACCAATACATGTCAAACCATTTACAGTACTTGATGTACAAAAGAACACACATTTAAATAACACACATACAGTATTTAAAATATACTTAAATCACATAAATGGAAATTTAACCCAAACCCTACATACTTGTCAAACTGTGATTTTAAAAACAACATAACATTTAATCATAACTATCCTAGTACTCTTATGTGATTTCAAATATTGGCTGAACCTCCAGGTTTGGCGAATTGGCATATTCCTATACCTATAAAGCCATCAGCTGCAACCCCTTGGACAATGCAGGAATGTTTGTTCTAAAAACACTGATACAGGTATCATTCATTAATCATCTCTGGAATCTAAACGACTCTTTGGAAATGATGGTTTAGAAGAAACAAGTCTTGACAGCCTGAAAAGAACATTTTAACTAGAGGCTGCATGGCCATTGATCACAAATGCTATACCATTGGTGAGGCTGGACTCGATTCATGGTCCTGAGCCTTTTAAAATCTTACATCCCATCGACCATTCAGTCAAAGAATTTGGGCCACAACATGGGGGCGGGGAGAAAGCCCACTTTTCCCAAAACAGTGGCATGTTTAGCAGTGTTGTGTCATCATATTGATCATTTATGCCAAGTTTTTAAGGACATTAAAATGGAAGTATTACAGCAAACATGCACACTCAGGCACCAAAATTATGGATTCCTGTAACAGTTAAAAACTCTATCAGTGTTGCTAAATATAACTTTCAGTTTAATGAGGGGTGGGCTCTTAGAAGCTTCGCTTGCTCTCTGACCCCCCCCCCCCCATCCTGTCAAACTCAGATTTGGGGGAAATAAACATTTAAACTGTTAGGAAGAAATAGGGAGAGTTGGTAATTGCTGGAACCACACACACACACACACACACACACACACACACACGCACGCACGCACGCACGCACGCACACACACACACACACACACACACACACACACACACACACACAAGTCACTTCCAGCTGCCAAGATGAGAGGCAGGAAAAAAGCTGAAATATTAGGACAGTGTAAAGAAGGAAAAAGAGAGAAATGAAATCTGCTGAGAAACAGCATATAAATTGGCCACTCTCACAACTCTTCCCACACATTCACAATAAATCAATCCTTCTGTCCACAGAATGCCATTTTTTAAAAAGAAACCAACGACAGAATAAAAAAATAAAAACAGGAGGAGGAATCGGAAAATCCAGAAATGTGGATTGTTTTTTTTCCCCCTGCACTGGAAATTGTGGGGAGGGAGGAATTTAAAGAACAATAATATCATTTTTCTGGGGATTCTGGGTATCTCTCTTCAAAGGTTTACATCTTCCACTTCATTCGTCCTCTACTTTGGTGCCACTGCCACCTCATTCCTGCACACTTACAAGTACATATTTGGCTCTTAAGAAGTAAAAGGGAAAATAAAAAGAGGCATGGAGGCTACCAAGTGCCATTTCAGGATCCGAAAAGCGAACCCGGCAACTGCAGGAAAACGCTACGAAGAAGTTGCTGCTGGTTTGTTTTTGAACTTTTTCTCCTTCTGCTGCTGCTTCTCTGGATCAATCATGTACTACTTGTCCGGAAGGCAACTTCCACCCAGTGCAACTTGCCATCCTGGACTCTGAAAGGTGTGCCCACCTGGGTTGGGCACAGGCATGAACCACAGAGGGCTAAATGGATCCAGCTGCCATCAGGTAATACATCTGAGAGGAACTCAAAAGGCTGTGTTAGGAATGTGCAGAGCTTTTGCGGCATTAGCCACAAGTGCCTTCATAAGAACATAAGAAGAGCCAATGCTGGATCAGGCCAAAGGCCCATCTAGTCCAGCTTCCTGTATCTCACAGTGGCGCCACCAGATGCGTTTGGGAGCGCATGAGACTAGATATCTGTCTCCTGATACCACTCCCCTGCATCTGGTCCTTAAGTACCCTGGTTTTAAGCCTGGAGATTACACATCTCCATCATGGTTTTAACCTGTGATGGACTTTTCCTCCAGGAATCTGTCCAATCCCCCTTTAAAAGCATCCAGGCCAGATGCCATCATCGCATCCTGTGGCAGGGAGTTCCACAGACTTAGAGGGCTTCAGCCCCAGGGACCTTTCGGAAGCCACACACAGAGAAAAAAACAGATCTAGACTCTTCCTCTAGGCCTAATAACCTGTGCTGTTCTTCCAGGTCAAAATGGTGCTGTTCAACCTACAGTGAGTGGCAGGCAGCTACACTGGAGGAGCGTGGTGCTGGCAGGTTCTAGCTTCCTGGGTGCTTTTAGTGGTTGTAGGTTGTAGCTTTCAGCCACAATGGTTTTTGGCTTTGCAATTTGTCCGTAGTAGAAACCATCTGCTCTTCCAAGAGGAAATGGGAACAGGGGAACAGCAAATTCTAAGTACAGTAGACCCTCATATAACTAATGGCTTGTTTAACAGACAATCCGCTTAAAGGAAAACATTTCCTGCGATAGGGGGGAAGCACTTAAGAAAATCGCCTATGGGGCGAATTCGTACAACAGAGAAATAGTTGTGATTAGGAATTAATCAATTTTCAATGCATTCCTATGAGAAATTTGTACAAAGGAAAATTTGCTTAATAGGAATTTTATTTGGAACGAATTAATTCCTTTATACAAGATACCACTATAAATGTTATGGAAAATCTGGGGCACTGGCTAAGAACCACCGAAGTCGACAACCTTTGCGGTATCTTCCCTGCTGTGAGATGATTCCACCGCAATGGCCACTTGGTTCTTACCTTCTACCACAAGCTTCCTTTCCTGCTAACTCAGATGGAAGGGGGCTCTGATGTCAGCTCATAGCAAGAGAGGGATTAGGATGGGAGGACAGGACCAAACAGAAGGCCTTCCATTGCGCTCAGAGGGATAAAGGAGACAATTGTCTGGTATGGAAACTGGTGACCTGATGAGGAACACACCTCTGAGACGTGTTCAAAGGTTATGAAAATGTGAAACACCAGGAAAGTGGAGCCCTCTTATTTCTGAGAGAGAAAATGCAATGTTATCGTTAATCCATTTATCAATTGCATAATTAGATCTCCACTCTGTCTCCTCATCCACTTATCACTGCAACCCAGTGACTAAGAAAAAAAAGGAAGAACAGGGCACAACTGACACTCTGAGGGTCTTCCACCTGACAATCTGGGGACCTTGGTATTATTGCAAAAAAATCTGCATCTACCAGAATACTGTGATGCATTCCTTCTGGAACAATTTACAGGGTAGTGAGGGAGGAAGGAAAGAAAGAGGGTTAGCTCAGTTCTGTTCTGGCACTGTGGGCTACAGGCTGACCCCAGTGGCAAGTGATTCCCAATGCAATTGGTAGAGTGGAAAGGACAGCAGCCAATAGTGCCCAGAGCCATGGATGACCGGCAGTGGCTGGAACAAATGTACACATAGGCAGGCACGCACACATTCACATTTAAAAGGAAGGCAATGGCTCAAACCTGAAATTGGGTTGTGTCCCTTCTGCCCTAAAGGAAGAGCAGCTACTCTTTTATTCACTCCAGATTCAAAGTCTTTAACAGATAACATCAACCTCATCAAAAGGATCTCTAATGACTACAATCGACTACAGTATAAGCTGCCCCACCTAGTTGGTGGCTGGGTTTCTTCCTTTAAAATACCTTTTTGATGCAAGGTTACAGGTTTCTCTAGACTAGCAGAAATACAGAACGGGAAGGCACCTAAAGAGCCACTAGGTAATGTTCTCATCTCCTCAGATTTGCAGCTCAGGCAATTATATATTAATGCACAGTTTCTCATCCATTTGTTTTCAGGGTAAATGTGGTAAAAAAAACAGAAAAAACAATACTCGGACATTGAACATTTAGATACAACAAAACAGAATGCAATACAGTTTCACTATTTGTATTGTCCACAAAACAGAGATTAGTGTGAAAATCAGCTATTTTGCAAATAAGAAAATAGCCGGAGAGGAGAGCAGCAATTTAGTGTATTACTGCAGTGAAGTTGATATAAAGAGGAAATGCTTCTAATAGAAGTAGCAGCAAAATGAATAGGAAGAGTTACATGCTTGTTATGAGCAATAAGAACAACTATAAAAAGGCACAAATTTGTATAGGGCTGGTTATCCTCCACATATGGTACTTAAATGTCTGGGGGGGGATGACCCCACCTGTCTACATGTAAAATACTACCATGATGCCTAAAGAGATTGAATCAAAAAATTCAATTATGACTTGCAAAATAATTTCCTCCACCTGAATCCAGATGGCAAAATACAAAATGAAAAGCGATACAAAAAAAGGAAAAGAAAAACATAAGAGAAGAACAAAAACACACACTGGGTTATTGATGGATTACTGCACCACAGAGTGATAATTCCTATTTTTGCAAGAACAACTAGAGTCTTGCAGCACCTCAGAAACTAATAAGTATCATTTGGAACAAACTTTGGGGGATGGACAAGTTCACACAAAGAATACATTCTGCACATGGAAACTGGTAGCAGACAGTTATGAGGAAATGCTGAGCGGCAACAATTGTAACTGTCAGTTAAGTGTTTCTTACTTTCTCTAGACCAGATTTGAGTCACAATCTAGAAAGGGCTTTGCAGGCAAAATACAGCCACCTGACCAACTGTTGTTCTTCAGCATATATCCAAGAATCCTACACTATGAAACAGGTACACCTAAAACACCAGCTCTCTTCTGGCACACACATTGGGACAAATTCCATTTACACCCATGTATGCAATGATCCATCGTCAAAAATGTAGCACTATGGCTGGGATGGGGAGGGGGCAACATTTGACTCAGGGAAGTTTTGGGACTACAACCTCCACAGTCTTTGAACACTGGCTAGAGTGGATAGGATGGATAGTAGCTGAGGACCCCCCCCCCCCAAAAAAAATGGAAGTCTAAAGGACACTAAAGGGACTTTTTGTGGTTTTGGAACAGGTTACTGGGATGCCCTAAAATAAACACTAAACCAATACAGGCAAACTCCCTCCCGCTGGAGGCCAGGACTACCCCATCTCTGCTCGTCTTTCCAGAAACAGGCAAAGACTGTCCTCTTCAGGCAAGCTTGCCCTGAATGAGGGACTGCCTGTTAATGTGACGTTTTAGACAGATTACCATGTATGATTGCATTGACTTATTTCATAAGAACACCAGTGTTTCCATGTTTACTTTCCACCCCTCATATTGGATGCTTTTTTTCTTTGAGGTGCTCTTTGTAGCTTTAATGTTAGCTTTTAATATTCTAAGATGCCCTGCTAATTTTTCCCTGTTCTTAATTTGAATATGTCTTAAATGTTCTGGGCTGTATATTGTCCCTTATTATTGGGAGCCCCCTTGGGTCCTTTTCCAAGGAGAAAGGTGGGGTAAAAACATTCAAAATAATAAATAATGCAGGCAGAGAAATGACTACATCAAAAGACACAGCACCTTCCTACAAAGGAAGAAAGAGGAGAATGGAAGAGGTGAGGAGGATGTGAAGCAAGGAAGCGCTATGATGATGATGATGATGATGATGATTTTTAAAAGCATGCTTGCGGCATTGGAAGGTGGTAAGCAGTTGGCCCTAAACACAGCGACATGTGGGATACAGTAGGACGAAGGGAGACTCACCGCAGCAGCCATGCTACGTGAAGTCAGAGGGCTGGAGGAGCCGTAACTACTCACTTGCTCGGCCAGCAGCTGCCGGCTTTGGATCGCGTTGTTCCGCAACAACAAGAACGCGTCTGTTAAACGCCGGGTGGCCATGGCTCAGGGTGGCTATATAGAGGGCCTGGAGAGGTCTCCCCACCACCTACCTACCTACCCACCCACCCACCCCAATAAATACCCCCCCTTGGGAATGTCAGAGGCAACCTCTGAAGATCTGACACCAGGCTTCGCCTCCCCACCTGAAATGGCCCAGGGACCCCACAGGGGTGCCCCTTCTTCTCTCTACACCTGAGCTAAGGGGGAGGGGGGTATTCCCTCTCTAGCCTCCCCTCGAGGCAAACCCGGTTCAAGTCTGGCTTGCACTGCAGGGGGGGGCGAGTGAAAACCCTTTAAAGGGTTCTAGAGGCTTGTCCTCTCAGGGACCCCACCCCACCCCAAGCCCTTGCTCTCAAGCTCCCCCCACGCGGTGGGACTGGATCCCCCTCGGATTCCAAAGGAAGGAAGCGGCCCCTCATGGGAAACCCCCCTTGGTTTTTGGGCAAAGGGTGCCCCCCTTCCCCCCCCCTTGAAGGGTCCTCCCTTGCCCTCTCCCCCCGCCCACCCCTCAAGGGGAGCCTTCCTCCTCGGAGCCCCTTCGGCGACCCTCAGCCGAGGCTAGAGCCCCGGGCTGGCCTTTCCTCCTTCCCTGCTCCAGGGGCTCAGCCTCCTCCGGCGGAGCCCCCGCATCGCAACCCTAATCCTGCCCAGGAGGGACCCAGGGCTAACCCCCGCCGACAGCAACCCGGCTCACTTCCGCATTGTGCGGCGGAGAAACATGTCCCCCGCGTTCCCGCAAAGGTTCCGGGCAAGCGACCTTCCGGGGTGGAAAGAGAATCCGGAAGGGAAAGGGCGAAGGGCGCTCCCAAAGGGCTGCGGTCTCAACCAGAGTCGGCTCTGCAACAACGTCCGGTTCTCCAGTAGAGGCGGGATAGACCTGCCCAGTGTTTTAGGAACAGAGTGGTGGCTTTCACACTACCATGTTTTCCCGAAAATAAGACACTGTCATATATTTATTTTTTCTCAAGAAGACACACTAGGGCTTATTTTCAGGGGATGTCTTACTTTTATTAAGTATAATATGCTTGAATGTCAGCCCTGCACACAACCACAGCCACGCCCCTCACTAGGTCTTATTATCAGGGTAGGGCTTATATTTAACAAATGCATAGAAATCTTGCTAGGGCTTATTTTGGGAGGAGGTCTTATTTTCGGGGAAACAGGGTAGCAGTGCTGGCCAGGGTCTCTGGGAGGTGTAGTCTACAGAATCATAGCTTCATAGAGTTGGAAGAGACTTCAAGGGACATCCAGTCAAAACCCCTGACAGGCAGGAACCCCCATCACAGTGTTTCCAACAGATGGCCATCCAACCTCTGCTTGAAAACCTCCAAAAAAGGAGACTCCACCACCCTCCGTGGCAGCCTATTCCACTGCCGAACAGCTCTGACCCTGATGATGTTCTTCCTAATGTAATCTCTTTTCCTGTGGTTTTAAACCATTGCCCCGAGTCCTAGTCTCTAAATCCATGGAAATCAAACCAGCCCCCTCTTCGATATGACATCCTTTCAGATATTTAAACATAGCTATCACATCTCTTCTTCAGCCTTCTTTTTGTAAGGCTAAACATTCCCAGCTCCCTAAGCCGTTCCTCATAAGACATTTCTTCCAGAACTTCAACCACCCTGGTCGCCCTCTAGACCCATTCAAGGTTGTCAAAATCCTTTTCAAACTGAGGTGCGCAGAACTGGACATAGTACGGGTGTGTGTGTGTCTGACTGACCAGAGCAGAATAGAGTGGTGCTATTACTTCCCTTGATCTCTAGACACTATGCTCTGTTGACCAGAGCATCTAGGAGCACATTCACAAACCAAGCTGGAAACCTCTGGTCTAGTGTTAATGG
>JAHTLZ010003284.1:0-11757 GCA_023846285.1 Phrynocephalus versicolor | reverse complement strand
GATGGAGACTTTATGTCAACTGGAGTGGCCAGTGATGCAACCAGACTGGCCGCCCGAAGGGACTTTTAATGAAAGCATTATCAGGCAACTGTGGCTAAAAATTCTCAAGAACTGCCCTGAACACGTACCCTATATAGAAGTGTGGAGAGGAAATGTTAAGAAGAATCCCTTGTGGATACAATATTGTAGGAAATTGCCACCACAGGCTAAGCTGTTTGCCTTAAAGAAAAAGGGGACGGTTTTAGACAGCCACCCGGAAGGCTATGATGTTTTTGCTCCACCACCCCCTTATGCTGTAGCCATTCCCCTGGGGAATCCGGCGGCACCACCCGTGGCACCCCCTGCAGCACCACCTCCTCTCCCTCCAGGTCAAATACCTGCTCCCTCTCCAGGAGCACTCCCCGCGGATGGTGTTCCCCCAAAACCGGAAGATCTTCCGCAGCCAGGACCCTCTGATCAGGCACCTAAAGATGAGCTTGGAGCCGGGGGAGGAATTCCAAAACCAGATGAGAAAGATAAGAGGGATGATGAAGAAGAAGAGGAGAGTGAGGAAGAGTTCTGCCACAGGATAAAAGGAAATGTTGAGTGGGGAGCAGCAGACCATCAGAAAATAACCGAATTAGTTAAAAGATATCAGGACTCTGTATTGGAAGTAGGAAGCCATGCATTAGAAGCTGCAGGGGAACGAAATTGGGCAAAAAGGCAGAGGTATCTTTTGAGGGCATACGATGCTGCAAGGAAACATGAAAAATTCCTTGAGCAAAGGAAAATTGATGAGCAAGTGAAACTTTTGCCCCTAAGGCGGGTGTACGATCCCTTGCCCCAAAACCAACAGGGTCCCCGCACGTATTCAATGCAACATGTCCCATTCACAAGCAGCGACATTATTAATTGGAAAAATACCCTGCCAAGTCTAGACGACGACCCTGACAAAATTTATGAAACAATGGCTAGTATTTTTAATGTGTATATGCCCACCTATGAGGACGTCCAACACCTCATATGTGGCTTATTTAATTCGGAAGAGACCCGGAAGATTTACGAGGAGGCTAGGAAATCCCGCATAGCTGCGGGAGACACCCAAGCGCAGGCGGAAGCTGCTGTCCCTACGGGCACCCCACCAAATTGGGACTATAATGTAGATGGAGGTCTCACTGCCTTAAGAACATATCACACTGCAATTCTTCAGGGCATCAGAGCAGCAGGGAGGAAAAAGATCAATATGTCAAGAGTTAATGACATGGTTCAAAAACAGGATGAGTCCCCTGGAGCCTTTTTGGAACGATTGTTCCAAGCATTCAGGAAATACACCCCTATTAACCCGGAAGATCCGGGAATGGAGAACATTGTAAAAACAGCCTTCATAGCTCAATCTGCCCCGGACATCCGAAAGAAGATTCAAAAAGACATTAATTTCATGGGACAGACTCTTCAATGGATGCTCCAATTAGCGCAGACCACGTACAATAATAGGGAGGAAGACCAAATTAGCCAAAAAAGTAAGGGACAGACCAAAAAGTTGATGGCTTTGAACCAAGTCCCCGAGCCCCGCAATTTCAATACCCCAGGGACCCGACGTGGGCCATTAATAAGGGATCAATGTGCGCTGTGTGGACAGAGAGGACACTGGCACAGGGACTGTGTTCGGAACCCTGAAAATCAAAGGCGAGGAGGATTTAATCAGGGTCCGCGCCGCCCCTGGCAGCCACCGGCTTTTGGGAGGTATTCAGCGCCCGCAGCGTCCGGTTTCAATCAGCCAGGAAATCAGCAGTCAGCACCTGACCCCTTTAATTATCAGCAGCAGAGGAACTTCCCAGTGAATCAGGGACAAGTCAGCCAATTTCAGCCTGCTAATCAAGCCCAAAGTCAGCCGGCCCCAGCCCAACAAAGACCCCAGAGAGGACAGGGTCCCGCCTGGACCCCGCCATACCAAAACACAATGGTTTTGGAAGAGGATATCCCGTACTGAAGGCGACAGGGCTCTTGTTCCCGTGAGCCCTTGGTCAAAGTTCAAACCGGGAACGAAACAATTCAGTTCCTTGTCGACACGGGTGTGAGTCACTCAGTAATTCCCCAGCTTGTAAAACCTATTGACCGGACACTTTCAATTAATGTGATGGGAGCCACCAGAAAGGCACAGCGTGCTCATTTCATGCAGCCTGTTCAGTGTAAATTAGGAGGACAGGTTGTTGAGCACAAATTTCTACACATGCCTGATTGCCCCATTCCCTTAATGGGACGAGATTTACTGTTTAAATTGGGAGCCCAAATTACTTTCAACCCCAAAGGAGAAATCCATTTGACTACTGAGAATAAGGAACCGGAAGGTGAAGTGTGCTTAGAGTATCCCTTGAGAGAGAGGTGGCGTTTGATGGTGGTTCAGGAAGAATCAACCCAGCTATCCCAAGACTTTTTGGATCGAGTAGACCCAGGTGTGTGGGCAGAAGGGAATCCCCCGGGTATGGCTCGGAACATCCCTCCAATTGTTGTCCAGCTTAAGCCTTTTGCCGGTCCAGTGTCAGTGCCACAATATCCCATTGGAAGGGCTGCAGCAGAAGGAATTTGGGTCCACCTTAAGAGACTGATAGATTTTGGCATCCTTGTCCCATGTCAGTCACAGTGGAACACTCCTATGTTGCCGGTTCGAAAACCGGATGGAACTTTGCGTCCAGTTCAGGACCTCCGTTTAGTCAATGAAACTGTAGAACCACTCCATCAAAATGTCCCGAACCCGTACACAATCCTTAGTTTGATCCCACCGGAAGCCAAGTATTTTACAGTTTTAGATCTAAAGGATGCCTATTTTTGTTGCCGGTTAGCGCCGCAAAGCCAGCCCATTTTTGCATTTCAATGGGAGGACCCGCAAACCAGAACCAAACAACAATTCAGATGGACACGTTTGCCCCAAGGTTTCCGGAACTCGAGCACGTTGTTCGGGGCTGCCCTGGCATCGGACCTTGCCAATTTCCCCCTGAAACCCGGCCAAATAGTCCTGCAATATGTAGATGACATTTTGGCCGGAGCGGAGACTAAAGAGGACTGTGAACAGCTTACAATTGATCTTTTAAATCATTTGGCATCAGCAGGTTATCGAGTGACCCGAAGGAAAACCCAAATTTGTCAAAAGACTGTGCGGTATTTAGGTTTTGACATTTCTCAGCAAAGGCGCCAACTCCGTGAGGAGCGGAAACAATCAATTATTCAGATCCCCGAACCGAAAAATAGGAGGGAGCTCCGTGGCTTCTTAGGAGCAGCTGGATTTTGTAGGATTTGGATCCCAAACTTTAGTCTCCTGGCAAAACCCCTGCATTTGGCTACACTGGGAAAAGAAAGTGATGAGTTCCTGTGGGGCACTGAACAGCGAGAAAGCTTCCGCGCAATTAAGCGAGCTCTATTAGAGGCACCCGCTCTGGGTCTCCCGAACCCTAACAAGCCCTTTTATCTGTACGTTGATGAGGAAAATGGAGTAGCAAAAGGAGTTTTGTGTCAGAAATTAGGAAGTTGGCAGCAACCAGTAGCCTATCTATCTGAGAGACTGACCCCAACTGAACAGGGACTTCCGTGCTGCATGCGTGGAGTCGTGGCGCTTGCAGCACTTTTAAGGAAAGCGGATAAATTCACTTTTGGGCAACCCACAAATTGTATTACAAGGCATGCTGTTTTACCCCTGTTAGATGCAAAAGGTGGCTATCGCTTGTCTCAAACTGCCATGATGAAGTGTCAAAAATTATTTTCAAGAGCTGGTCTTACATTTCAAATTACAGAGGGTCTTAATCCAGCGACCCTGCTCCCAATTAGTGATGAACCGGCCACCCACAATTGTATTCAAACAATGGACGCAATTCATTCGTCACGGCCAGTCCTCCGCGACACCCCTCACCCAAAGTGGAGGACTTGGTTCGTGGACGGAAGCAGTTCAATAATTAATGGAATAAGGAAGGCAGGGTATGCCATTGTAGAATTAGAGGACATTATCATTGAAGCTAAACAATTACCTCCAGGGACGTCAGCGCAATTGGCTGAACTCATAGCTCTCACTCGAGCTTTGGAACTATCAGAAGGGGAAAGCATTAATATTTATACGGATTCCAAGTATGCTTTCCTGACACTCCATGCACATGGGGCTCTTTGGAAAGAGATTGGGTTTCTGACTACTGAGGGCACTCCTGTAGCGCATCCTGAAGTTTTGCTGCAACTTTTGGAAGCAGTGTGGAAGCCCAAAGAGGTGGCAGTAATTCATTGTCATGGACATAAGGTTGGCCCGGGTATCGAGGCAAGAGGAAATAGGTTGGCGGATCGAATTGCCAAGGAGGCAGCACAGGGTGCTGTTGAAATGCAGCTAAGTCTTATCCCAATAGACATTCTTCCACCGACCCCACCACTTTATTCTAATGCTGAAAGTGAGATTGCGGAAGAGCAGGAATTTGACAGGACCCCAGAGGGATGGTACAAATTGCCAAGTGGACAAGTATGGGTTCCGGAAAGCTTAGCCCGCCAGGTGCTTCAAAGTCATCATGACAGCACCCATCAGGGTCCAGAGGTAGCCTATCATCAATTGAGCCCATATTTATATATAGCTAAGCTTCGTCAGTTAGCTTCAAATATTTCTCACAGATGTGTGACCTGTCAAAGGAATAACCCTAGGTCTGGACATTTGCCCCCTCCTGGAATTCAGCATTATGGGCAGGAGCCCTTCGAAGATATGCAAGTGGATTTTACAGAATTGCCTAGGTGTGGACTGTATCGATATTTGTTAGTATTAGTGTGCACATTTACAGGATGGGCGGAAGCTTTCCCAACAAAGACTGAGAAAGCCAGCGAAGTGGTTCGATGTCTCTTGTGGGACCACATTGCGAGGAATGGGATGCCCCACACTTTATCCTCCGACAACGGCCCAGCCTTTGTTCACCAGGTCCTTCAGGGGCTGGCAAAGGCACTCCAAATTGATATCACATGATCAGACTGGCTTTCTTCCGAAAAGGTATCTTCAATCCAACATCAGAACTTTCCTCAATGTGTTGGAATACTACGAATCCCACCCTGAGAAGCAAGTAGCTTTCGCATTCATTGATGCTGAGAAAGCTTTTGATAATGTATCCTGGTCTTTACTTAAAACTCAGTTAGATTATCTACAGTGCGGCCATAGAATGCTGCGAGCAATTGAACAAATCTATTCTACCCAAAATACTAGGATTGTAGTCAATGGCCACCTTACAGATAAAGTCAACATATACAAAGGTACCAGGCAAGGATGCCGTCTCTCCCCCCTCTTGTTTATATTAACTCTGGAGGTACTTCTTCATGTTATAAGAAAAAAATCCTGGTATCCAAGGCCTACAAAGCAAAGGAGAAATTTATAAGGTACAAGCCTTTGCAGATGATTTGTTGGTAATTATGGAGAACCCCCAGACTTCCTCCCTAGAACTCCTAAAGACTTTGGAGGCATACTCTAAAATCTCTGGACTAAAGGTAAATAGAGAAAAAACATTGTTGCTTACTAAAAATATGACTTCTTCCATGATTGAAAAATTGGTAAATCAATCCGGTTTCCAACATGCTAGTAAGGTAAAATATCTGGGTATTACTGTATCTAACCGATGTAACTCTTTACTTAAAGACAACTATGTTAATGTTATAAAAACAATCAAAGCTGATTTCGAAACTTGGTCAAGACTCCAGTTATCCTTAATGGGCAGAATTGCTGCAGTTAAAATGAATGTTCTACCTAAACTGCTTTTCTTATTTCAATCTTTGCCTATATTACCTAAGTTTAAGATCATTACGGATCTGGAAAAAAGTATACGTATATTTATATGGCAAAAGAAAAAAAGCAAGGATTAAAAATGTCTATTTACAGGACAGAACCAAATCTGGTGGCTTTGCCCTTCCTAATTTAGTATTATACTACAAGGCTGCTGCCATGACCTGGATTAAAGACTGGATTCTGATGACAAACAAAAGAATATTGCAGCTTGAGAGTTATGGCCTAGACAAGGGCTGGCATCACTACATGTGGTACAAGGGTAATATACCTACCCTCTTTAAAAAGCATTGGATAAGGAATGCCTTAGTTAAAATATGGTTATCAATTAAAAAACAATTTTACTTCAAAGCACCATTGTGGTTATCTCCGCTGGGAGCGATTTACAGCTCCCATACAAGTGAAATCCCAAATGTTATAACTTATAGACACCTTCTGAATGCTGACCTCTCATTGAAACCATTAGGGAAATTAGTATCAGAAGGTTATAATTTAGACTGGTGGAAGTATCAACAAATATACTCACACTTTAAAGAGCTTACCAAAGAGGGTGGATTTACGACTATTGATACTCCATTTGATAAAATACTTTCCTCTGGCGACTCCAAGCTTCTTAGTAAATTTTACAGCATACTGTTAAATGAAAAAATGACTGATACACTGGTCAAAGACACTATGATAAGATGGGCAGAAAACTTTGGCTACTCTATTCATCTAAATAAATGGGACTCTTTGTGGAATACAGTTAAAATCTTTAAATCTATTTCTTTTAAGGAAAATTGCTATAAGTTGTTCTATAGATGGCATCTCGCACCACACCGTTTATCTAAGATGTACAATTGTTTACCTAAATGTTGGAAATGTAAATATGATTGTGGTACCTTTTACCATATGTGGTGGACATGTAAAGAGGCAAAGGCATATTGGAAAATGGTAAAACTATTTTTAGAAAGATGTCTGAAAATTAAGATAGAGCTTAGACCAGAACTTTTCTTATTAAATATAGTAGATATAAATATTTCTTATGATCAGAGATATGTACTTCACCATGTAATTGTTGCTGCAAGGATACTGTATGCGAAATTCTGGAAACAACCAAACGTGCCAACAGAGAAGAATTTTTACGAAAAGATAAGAGAATGTATCGAAATCGACAGACTCTCCGGCTATCTAAAGGGAGACTATGATGAGATCTCTCGGAAAAGATGACAAGAAGTAACAAACTTATTAGTACTGTGATAATATTTGGCAATTTATCAATATGTTAAATCACTATTTTTATTTTGCTTGACATATTCAATGTAAATTTTAAAACTGTATCCCCCCTTTTTCCCCTTTCCCCCATACCCTCTCCCTTTGTTCTTCCCTTAAAAACCCAATAAAATTCTTTAAAAAAAAGGCACTCCAATCAAATGGAATTTACATACAGCATATAGACCCCAGAGTTCTGGACGCGTTGAGCGCATGAATAGGACTTTGAAAAGTCACCTGTCAAAACTTACACAGGAAACCAGCAGAGGGTGGGTGGAAATGCTGCCCATTGCCCTCTTCTGGAGTAGGACTATCCCATCAAGTCAGTTAGGAGTTTCACCGTTTGAATTGTTATATGGCAGGCCAGTTCCGATTTCATATGGATTACGTCCTGAGAGTGTAGCTTCGTTGACACATGTCAAATATCTTCAGATGCTTGGCCGGTCTCTTTCTTCCCTTCACAGGTGGACACTTGAACGACTTCCCGTGGTTCTGCAGGAGCCTCTGCACCGCTTTCAACCGGGAGATTTGGTCTGGGTGAAAGACTGGAACCAGCAACCTTTGAAGCCGAAGTGGAGAGGTCCCTACATCGTTTTGTTATCGACGCCCACAGCTGTCAAAGTCTCCGAAGTGGTCCCTTGGATTCATCATACTCATGTGAAGCAAGCTGCCCCACCGAGTGAGGAAGAAGAGTGGACAGTCCGCGCCAACCCGGATGACAGCTTGAAGTTGACATTTAAATGAGTTGATTCTGCCAACAGGAAGCCAGAGTAAAATACTGACTTCCTCCGCTTGTTTGCATGGGAGATGATTCTTCCTTGAGGAGCCTTGATTTTTCTTCTGTTTCAGACATCCTGACATCCAAAGCACACCCCCTTAAAGAAGAGGAGGGAGGCTGTGGTGAAGGAAGCGTGATCCCATTACAGGTATTCAGCCTCTGATGACATCCAGCGTGTGTGAGACTGAGACTTCAATACAGCAGCGTGTGTGACAGCTTACTTGGGGAAATTCAGCAGCTGTCAAACCACTTCACAGAGACTAGAATAACAATGTGGCTTGCAATCCTATATCTCCTATGTTTGTTTTAAGTGTGGTTTTAATTTGCTGTCATTGGAAACGGAAATTTTGTGGGTTACCTAGACCAATAGGAATGGTTGCCCTTTTATTTCTGATACCCATATGTGTAGCTGTCACATTTGAAGACATGGAAATATGTGCCCCATGCATTGTTGCTGCCCAACAAGGGAACTGAGTGGTAAACACTTTGGTATATTTTACTCAGCAGCCAGCAGAATGTAAACAAGCTGGCATGACGTGTTTAAATCAGGATTTGATGTATCATATATGCAGGAGCACATCAGGAAAATATCTATGCTATAAGCCTGAGATCCCAATTAGATATAATTATACTGTGTGGGCTGGAATGGCAAGAACCAAATAGCCCAGAAGAGACAATCCTGAAGGGGGTGGACTTCTGTATTATGTAAACTCCACTGCTGTGCTTAAGCATAGTGGAAAGCGGGCAATACTGTCGTTTGATGCTTGTGTTGCCCTAAGCAAAGGTATGGGTTCTCGCTGTTGGTCCACAAGATGGGTAGAAGGATATAAACATGAACATAAATATCTATGTTATCCCCATCCAGGTGGCAAGGCAGGAAACCCTGAAAGATGGGCACCCTGTGGTGCAACTAATTTGTGTTCAGGATAGGGCTGTGTATGTGCCTTTACAGGAGGAGGCTATAGAGGATGTCCACATATCATGCAATTTAGAAAACTTTGGGGAAATTATGTCAGTTTGGTGCTCAGTGACTCACATCCCCCCATCCAGGTATATGGATTTGGAATTGATGGGGTTGGTAAGGATCCTGTCACCTATTTGACAATTACCCGCACTGAAGTACGTGCAGGGGAAAAGAAGAGCCACACATGGTCAGTTGAAAATGCTGTGGAAAAATTGAAAGAAAGCCCCTTTCAGATCCCTGAACATGCCAAGAATTTATTCCTTGAAATGGCCCAATCAATAGCAACAGAATTAGAAGTTGCCAATTGCTATGTTTGTGGGGGTAATAATATGGGGGAGGATTGGCCGTGGGAAGCTATGAAAGTGTCCCCAGAATTGTATAATATCATGTCAAGAATTGGCAATATCACAAAGAGAATTCAATCTCAAAATATGACATGGACCATCACCTCTCAGCTAGTTGGTCGTGTCTGCTTTTCCCAAAATGGTTCTATCCCAGTGGGCTATTTGACCTGCATTGGGACTTGGGAAAACGGTGTTTGGTCCTCCCCGTCTAATGCCTCGCAGCCAGACAGGTTTGACACTACCTTGCTGTCATATATATACTTTGCAACTTCAAAGGCATGGGAAGCGCCTTTAAATATGTATTCGATATGTGGAAATATGGCTTATAAGTTTTTACCCCCCTCATGGTCAGGATCATGTGTATTAGGTTTTATAAAACCATCATTCTTTTTAATTCCAATAGAAACCCAGCAGTATTTGGCTGCTCCGGTGTATGGCCCTTTAAACCGGAGGAAGCGAGATGATACCCCATTTGCAGGTTTTTCCTGTAAGAATCCTGAGGAATATGTAGGTGATACATGGGATTCTCAAAGAATTGTTTGTGTATATGGTCCAGCAACCTGGGCACAAGACGGCTCCTGGGGATATCGCACGCCTATTTATATGCTTAATAGAATAATCCGCCTGAAAGCAGTTTTGGATTTGGCAGGTCAGCGCATCACTACCGCACTTACAACTATAGCGGAAGTGACATATCAATTAAGAACAGCTGTTTATCAAAACAGGCTCGCGTTGGATTATTTATTAGCATCTGAGAATGGCGTGTGTGGAAAATTTAATCTCACGAACTGCTGCCTAAAAATTGATCCCGTGGGAAAGGTTGTCAGTCAATTGGCCACGGAAATTAAACAGTTAACTTTTAATCCGACGCAAGAATGGAAAGGCATACAATGGCAATGGTTAAATGATTTAATGCCACAAACATGGATGAAAGCAATAGCCAGTATGTTAATAGCCCCCCTATGTATCATTTTGCTTCTTTTAGTCTGTGTCCCTTGTCTTCTGCGGTTTCTACAATCAACCGTTCATAGGGTTGTAGAGCAAACCGCTGCACCCAAGCTGATTGCCCTTTTACAAGACTATGAATCCCTTCCTGTGGACGACTCAAGATAAGTGTCCATTAAAAAGAGGAGGGAATGATAGGAATGAGATTTTAATAAAGACTCTAACTGCCATTGATGAATAAAATGGCAGCGGTTCTGCTCTTTTACTCTGTTTCCCGCTTTCCGTTTCTCTCCCCCCTAAGAGTGTTATCTAAAACCCCAGCATCTTGCTGAGGAATGCATGTCCTGTTACCCAGAGCCATAAAACCATAAATAAGTGTCTAAGTAAACACTTATCTGAGTCAAGAAGCCATTAGCGGAGGTGCCTGTGCTGGAGCTAAGCCAGGAGCCTTCGAAATATCGATCCATCGCCGGTCTGTCAAACACTCCCATCTCGGAGCAGCGAAGAGTCCCGGGAAGTGCAAGACAGGTGGCGCCAGAGCGCAAGATGAATGTCTTCCCCTATCTATTTCCTTTCAAAATTGATTTGTAACAATGTGTTAACCATGTATCCTTTGTAGTTTCTTTGTTGTTTCTCGGGCGATTTATGGCTCACAGCTGCATCCTTATCAATTTAGATAAGGGAGGGGTTGTGAGTGAGTATTTTTCCTATAAAAACTTTAAGGTTTCTTTGTCCTGTGCCCCAGTTTTCCCGACTTTATTCGGTTGGGCACCCGCTGCAGCGAAATAATAAAGCCTTTCTCTGTTCTTCGAACTTTGGCGTGTTTTTCATCTCTCGGCTCCACAAACCACGGCAAGGTATCCCGGGGCGTTGCTTACATTTGGGGGCTCATCCGGGATTGCCCCCTTTTTCGGAGCGAGAGGCCAAGCCAAGCGGCGTTGAACAGCCAGCGTTGGACGAGTAGCTCCGGTGCACACCTTTCCACTTGTAAAGGGGAACTGTTTCATTCAGCGTGGTGGCGGAGACGGCGCCGCTCGGGGAGAAACTCTGGCTGGCCGGGGGGAAGACTTCATAAGGAATTTGGTAAGATATGGGACCGGTCCAGTGAGGGAGGAGAAGAGTTTATCTCTAACATCCCAGTAAAGGAGTTTGGCCCCCGGTGTGTGGAAGGGATAAGAACGACGATTCTGAAGTCCCAGAGGGAGGAGAGGAGCAGTGCTCCAACATCCCATGTGGAAAATAGTAGGCAGGAAACCCACTTGGTGTAGACAGCAAGGCGGAAATCTTGGCTGTCAAAAAGAGAATAGTTGAAAAGATTTTTTTAATAGGCAGGGGATCCAGTTTAGGTTGGGAGATGGCATTGAAATGTGGGAATTTGTGTGGCCACTTGATCCAATGAGTGTGAGTGTGCGTGGAATGGTCGGGGTTTAGAATTCCCCTTGGCCGGGCGACGTCTGGACTGTGCAGTTTCTGTTCACGGGCGACCGTACAGATCACAGTCGGAAGTGAGTCTTGTGTGTGTGTGAAAATTGCACAAAGAGCACAGGAGCGGATCAAGTGGCATTGTGTGGGAGAACATAGGAACATTGTCCAAAAAGTCATTAAAACATGGGGCAAAATTCCAGCAAACCAACCACCCCATTAGATTGTTTTATCCTCAATTGGAGTGCTGCCACCAAGAGCTATGACTTTGGCATCAAAATGAAAAGAGAAC
>JAHTLZ010003283.1:3591-24239 GCA_023846285.1 Phrynocephalus versicolor | reverse complement strand
GGGGGGGGGTGCTCTTGGACTCATCCTTGAGCCTAGATGCCCATGTTACAGCTGTGGCCAGGACCGCATTTGCACAATTAAGGCTAGTACACCAGTTATGCCCATTTCTTGAGAAGCCTGCTCTGACCATAGTGAATCATGCTCAAGTGACGTCCTGGCCAGACTACTGGAATGCAGCCTATGTCGGACTACTGACGAAAAGTCTAAAGAAACTTAGACGGACTCCAAAATGCAGCAACCAGACTGCTGAGAGAGATCACATTACACCCCTATTAAAGCAGCTCCTTTGGCTGCCAATCAGCTAACCAGCACAATTCATGGTGCTGACCTTGCCCTACAAAGCACTATAGGAAAGTGATGGCGAACCTTTTAGAGACCGAGTGCCCAAACTGCAATTCAAAACCCACTAATTTATTTTATTTTATTTTTTTGCAAAGTGCCAATACAGCAGGCCTGCCCAACAGGTAGACCGGAGGCTAGCAGTAGCCCGTGTAGGGTTCAAAAGTAGCCCGCCAGCCATCAATAAAAAACTGTGAGGGGATAAGTGCTCCACCCCGTTGCTCTACTTACAATTTTTTTTAACTTATGAGCATATGCTTGGAACAGATAAAATTCGTAAGTAGAGGTTTTAGTGCAGTAGCCCTCAGGCACCTTCGTCCGGAAAAAGTAGACCTCGGTCTGTTCAAAGTTGAACAGCCCTGCAATACAGTAATTTAACCTGTATACAGGTGGCTATGAAGGGGCGATGTCGGGTGCCCACAGAAAGGGCTCCGAGTGCCACCTTTGGCACCCGTGCCATACGTTTGCCATCACTGCTATAGGACCTGGGTCCTAGCTACCTCAAAGATTGAATCTCACAGTATGAACCAACTCAGGTGTTAAGGTCACTAGGAGAGGTCTTTCTCTCCATCCCGCCACCCTCACAGGTATGTCTCGTGGGAAACTATGAAAGGGCCTTCTCGGCTGCTGCACCCAGACTCTGGAACTCCCTCCCACTGGAAGCCAGGACTACCCCATGTCTGCTGTGCTGTATTTCTGGAAACAGGCAAAGACCTTTCTCTTTAGGCAAGCTTTCCCTGAAATAGGGACTACCATTGCGTCTTTTATTAAAATTCTCTGTCTCCTGATGCCACTCCCCTGCCTCTGGCCTGCAGATTACACATCTCCATCATGGTGTGCAACCTGTGATGGACTTTTCCTCCAGGAATCTGTCCAATCCCCTTTTGAAGGCATCCAGGCCAGGTGCCATCACCACCTTCTGTGGCAGGGAGTTCCACAGACTAACAACAAGCTGGGTAAAAAAATATTTATTTTGTCCAGAGTCTGGGATTCCATCTGTTCTCTACATCTTGTTCTTCAAGCAAATCAGGAAGGTTACGCCTGAGGAGAACTCTACCATTGCACAGTGGATTGGGAACATTTCACTAAAAGTGTGGCACTTGCAGTTCACGAGAATGTCTGCGCTGCAAATAAATGTTTCAGAAGCCACGCGTCTGGCAGAGGAGATGATTGCAGACCACCGCTTGAAAGCCAACAGGAAATTGATGGCGGTGAAATACGACACCACTGTCGGGAATGTGGTGAAGGCTCTGTCGGCCATTTCCCCCTTCGGGTGTATGAAAGAGTCCAGTACCAATGCCAGGACTGTGGGGAATGTTTTACGTTCCCTTCAAACCTCCTCGCCCACCAGAGTGTCCATACGGGGGAGAAACCCTACAAATGTCAGGAGTGTGGGAAATGTTTTTGTTACAGTTCGGCCCAGAAAGTCCATACGGAAGAGAAACCGTTCCAGCGCCAGGAGTGTGGCAGATGCTTTGCTCGGAATTCAAGCCTCCTCACACACCGGAGGATCCATACGGGAGAGAAACCGTACACATGCCAGGAGTGTGGCAATTGTTTTGTGCAGAATGCAAACCTTCTGATGCACCAGAGAGCCCACACGGGAGAGAAACCCTTCTGATGCCAGGAATGCGGGAAATGTTTTGCCCGGAATTCATACCTTCTGAAACACCGGAGGATCCACACAGGGGAGAAACCGCACGCGTGCCAGGAATGCGGGAGATGTTTTGCTGGGCCTTCACATCTCCTGAAACACCGGAAGTCATACAAATGCAAGGCTGAGGGAAACGTCGTATTCCTCGGTCGAATTTTATGATGAACCAGAGAATCCGCCCGAGAGTGCAAGCAGACAAAGGCCAAGAACGTTGGCGTGTGCTTCATTCGGAAATCATGCCGTGTAACTCATTGCAGAGTCCAGAACTGGGAAAATCTACAGCCATGAGAGACTGCCAAGTTGGCCAAGACGTTGAAGAGGCAGGGCCCGTTCAGAGTTGTTCCAAAGCTACCACACTTTACGGGAAGAATCAGTATGGGGAGCTGCCTTGGAGCAGTCAGTAGACGAACGCACCAAGACTGTCCTTTCATAGAACCATAGAATCATAGAGTTGGAAGAGACCTCAAGGGGCCATCTAGTCCAACCCTCTGCCATGCAGGAACCCCCATCACAGGACTCCCGACAGATGGGCCGTCCAGCCTCTGCTTAAAAACCTCCAAAGAAGGAGACTCCACCACCCTCCTTTGTGGCAACATATTCCACTGCCGAACAGCTCTAACCGTCATTAAGTTTTTCCTAATGTTCAAATGGAATCTCTTTTCCTGTCGTTTGAAACCATTGCCCCGAGTCCTAGTCTCTGAAGCCATGGAAAACAAACCTGTTCCCTCTTCAGTATGACATCAAGGCGACCCCCTCTGGCGGTGAGGTTCTGTTTCCTTCCATTGCGGTAGAACCAGTGCTATGAGCGGACACAGTCTTTCGCAAACATAACGGGGCTTGCTCTTTTTCTGTTCCCTTGTTACTGTACGACTTTCTGTAATCCTCCTATTATTTTGGTTAGTTCTTTTATCACATCACTAATAGTAAATGACAGTGTGCCTTCTGCCTCTTTTGGGTGCTTCTTAATACAGCTGCTGTTCTGCTTTTGGTTTTGTTATAACTTGGAAACATGTAATGAGAAATGTCCTTTATTATTTATTACTGATTTATTTGTCATTTATTTGCCTAAATACTACTCTGGACAGTTTGCAGTAAGAGAAAAGAGTAATCAAAAATAAAGGACAATAAAAACCCCCCAAAAGATACAAATTAATATAAAGCTTCAAAATATAATATAAATTAATGTATAACAAATAAAATTGTGATAACAAAATAGATAAGATAGCAATAGCTATTTACCAAATAAAGCTAAATGCACCGATCCCAAAGTGTACTGGTTTAAGATATGAGATATTGAGAGGTCATCTTAGCTTCAGCTCCTTGTAGTCAAGATACTGGAGCTTAGGAGGTAATGCCCTGTGGTGGGGAATGATGGTATCCAGGATCACACATTCATAAGAACATAAGAACATAAGAAGAGCCATGCTGGATCAGGCCAAAGGCCCATCTAGTCCAGCTTCCTGTATCTCACAGCGGCCCCACCAGATGTGTTTGGGAGCGCATGAGACTAGATATCTGTCTCCTGATACCACTCTCCTGCATCTGGCCCTTGAAGTACCCTGGTTTAAAGCCTGGAGATTACACATCTCCCTCATGGTTTGTAACCTGTGATGGACTTTTCCTCCAGGAATCTGTCCAATCCCCTTTTGAAGGCATCCAGGTCAGATGCCATCACCACATTGTGTGGCAGGGAATTCCATAGACTTACAACGCGCTGGGTGAAAAAATATTTTCTTTTGTCAGTTTTTACTCTCCCAGCCCTCAATTTGAGTGTATGTCCCCTAGTTCTGGTATGTTGGGAGAGGGAGAAGAGCTTCCCTCTATCCACTTTACTCATCCCCTGCATTATTTTGTATGTCTCAATCATATCCCCCCTCAAGCGCCTTTTTTCCAGACTAAAGAGCCCCAAATGTTTTAGCCTTTCTTCTTAAGGGAGGTGCCCCAGCCCAGTAATCATTTTAGTCGCCCTCTTCTGCACCTTTTCCAGTTCCACTATGTATTTCTTGAGATGCGGTGACCAGAATTGTACACAATACTCCAGGTGGGGCCTTACTATTGTTTTGTATAATGGCATTATAATGTTGGCTGTTTTATTTTCAATCCCCTTTTTGATAATCCCTAGCATGGAATTGGCCTTCTTCACCGCTGCCGCACATTGGGGAGACACCTTCATGGAGCTGTCCACCAACACACCAAGATCTCTTTACTGATCCGTCACGGATAACTCAGAGCCCATGAGTTGATAGATGAAGTTTGGATTTTTTGCCCCAATATGCATTACTTTACATTTGGTTACATTAAAACGCATTTGCCATTTCTCAGCCCACTCCCCCAGTTTGGAGAGATCCTTCTGGAGCTCTTCACAATCTTCTCTGGTTTTTACCACACGGAAAAGTTTTGTGTCATCTGCAAACTTGGCCACCTCACTGTTTATCCCTGTCTCCAAGTCATTTATGAACAGATTGAAAAGCACCGGTCCCAGGACCGAGCCCTGGGGCACACCGCTTTTCACTTCTCTCCATTGTGAAAATTTCCCATTGACACCTACTCTTTGTTTCCGGGATCTCAACCAGTTCTCAATCCATAAGAGGACCTGCCCTCTTATCCCCTGACTGTGCAATTTTCTCAGCAGCCTTTGGTGAGGGACTGTGTCAAAAGCCTTTTGAAAATCCAGATAGACTATATCAACCGGTTCACCCAAATCCACGTGCCTGTTGACCTTTTCAAAAAATTCTAAGAGGTTTGTCAGACAAGATTTACCCTTACAGAAGCCATGCTGATTTTCTCTCAGCAAGGTTTGTTCTTTTATGTGTTTTAAGATTTTCTCTTGGATGAGGCTTTCCACCATCTTCCCTGGGACAGATGTAAGGCTAACCGGCCTGTAGTTTCCCGGGTCCCCCCTCCTTCCTTTTTTAAAAATTGGTGTGACATCTGCTATCCTCCATCCCCCGGCACTGTGGCCGTTTTAAGAGACAAGTTGCATATAACTGTTAAGAGATCTGCAATTTCATTTCTCAGTTCCCTAATAACCCTTGGGTGGATGCCATCTGGGCCCGGTGACTTGTTAATCCTCAATTTATCAATTAGTCCTAAAACCTCCTCTCTTTTAACCTGTATTTGATTTAATTCTTTAGTCAAGAGGGGCGGCTGAGGCAGCGGAATCCGCTCAAGGTCCTCTGTCGTGAAGACAGACGCAAAGAACTCATTCAATTTCTCTGCAATGTCCAAGTCTTCCTTAACCTCCCCTTTTCCTCCCTCACCATCCAGAGGGCCAACTGGTTCTCTGGCAGGTTTTCTACTTCTAACATATTTAAAGAAGCTTTTATTATTACCCTTTATATTGCTAGCCATTCGCTCCTCAAAGTCTTTCTTTTCCTCCCTTATCATCTTCTTACATTTCTTTTGCCAGAGTTTGTGTTCCTTTTTATTTTCCTCATTTGGGGAGGATTTCCATTTACAGAAGGACCTCTCCTTGTGCTTTAGAGCCTCTCTAACTCCACTTGTTAACCATGCCGGTGTCCTCTTGGACTTAAATGAGCTCTTCTTTCTTTGTGGTATGCACTTGTGCTGGGCCTCTATTATTGTTGTTTTAAACAGGCTCCATGCACTCTGAAGAGATTGGATTCTTCTAACCTTCCCCTTCAGTTTCTCTCTAACTAGTTTCCTCATCTGAGGGAAGTTTGCCCTTCGAAAATCAAGGGTTTTTATGTCTGATTTGGTTGACACTCTTCCTCCGACATGCATGGCAAAGGTAATTGCAGCATGGTCACTGTTCCCCAGAGGCTCAGTGACATTCACACCCCTGACCAGGTCCTGAGTATCACACAATATTAGATCCAGAGTTGCCCGTTCTCGGGTGGGCTCCATGACAAGTTGCTCTAAGGCACAGTCATTCAGCAAGTCGAGAAACCCAGTTTCTCTTTCTTGCCCGGAGCTCGCATTGGCCCAGTCAATGTGGGGATAATTGAAGTCCCCCATGATTACTATCCTATCCCTCTTAGCCACCTCCATGATTTCTCTCCTCATTTCAAGGTCCCCCTCAAGGTTTTGATCTGGTGGACGATAGAAAACTCCAACGATCACATCACCCCTTGGACCTGGTAGTTTAACCCACAGTGATTCTATGGTGGAGTCAGACCCTCTGTCCATCTCCATTCTGCTGGATTTTACCCCTTCTTTGACATAGATGGCCACTCCTCCTCCAACCCGCCCCTCTCTATCTCTTCTATAGATTTTATAGCCTGGGATTGCTGTATCCCACTGGTTCTCCGCATTCCACCAGGTTTCTGTTATCAATGTTATCCCTAGCTGCCAAATGTTCAAATTCTCCCATCTTTGCTCGGAGGCTTCGAGCATTGGCATAGAAGCACCTGTACAGTGGGTCCCGCAACAACAGCTGCTGCCTTGTTCTATTCGCCCCACAGCTTTTATTTTCAGTAGATGAACTGTCACATTCCATTATTCTCCCGGTGCTAATACCTATACCTGCTATGTCTTCTCTATGTGATTATCTACCCTCTCCAACCTCATTCCCCGAGGATGAGGTGTTCCGAACACCTCATCAGCTTCCTTATTTCCAAGCACTACTCCCAGACCAGCCCTCTAAGTTGTTGTCTTCTAGCAAAAGCTGATGGTCACCCTTTGGTTTGCTTTGTTTTTAGGTATACAGTGGTACCTTGCATAAAGGAATTAATTAGTTCCAAATGAAATTATGTTAAGCAAATTTTCCTTCATACAATTTTCCCATAGCAGTGCATTGAAAACAGAGTAATCCCTAATCGTGACCATTTTTATTCGCCCCATAGGTGATTCGGTTAAGCAAATTTCCCCTATCTCCAGAATTGTTCTATGTTGTACAGATTTTATGTTATACAAACTGTTTGTTTTATGAGGGTCCACTGTAGTTCCTTCTAAAGAGAAGGCTGGTCTATCTGTACCCCTCGAGGACAGTGGTGGCAAACTTTCGTCCCTCTAGATATTTTGGACCACAGCTCCCACAGTCCTCAGTCATTAGCAAACCAGGATCGGAATTCTGGCAGTTGTAGTCCAAAACATCTGGAGTACCGAAGGCTCACCACCACTGCTCTAGGATGATATTACTGTAAACCGCCCAGAGTTCCTCCGGAAGACGGGCAGTATATAAGTATTAAACAAAAAACAAACAAACAAACAAACAAACAAACAAACAAACAAATAGGCAGGGAATTATCTGTGCAGCACCCGATAAATGGGTCTGAGTTTCAAGTCAAGTCACCAGTCCTCACCCAAGGAATTCCTCCCCCCAAGTCCAGATGCCAGTGTGATTTAAATTGGACTCAGCAGGGAGGGGGAAACTTGCAAATCCCCATGCTGACCACCATCCATTTAAACAACCTCACCCAGGCAGCCAGTCACTATAGCTAGCCTGAAGAGAAAGGTCAGCAGAGATGGTGCAGCCTAGTCTCCAGTGGGAGGGAGTTCCAGAGACTGGGAACAGCAAAAGAGGAGACCCTCTCCCGTGTACCCACCAAACACACCCATGAAGGTGCTGGGCCAAGAGAAAGGCTTCCCCTGATGATGTTAACAGCCAGGCATACTCATTATGAAGGGATTGAAGAAGGGTTGGAGGGGATCCCCTAATAATGTCTTTGTCTCTGGCCCCCCAAAAAGAACCACGGATCTGAGAAAGTGGTCCCTGGATAAAAAGCCTGTTAGCTTTTGAGATGTCACTTAGTCTCTTTTGTTGTCCAGAGGCAGAGAGGAGGGAAAGCAGGGGACGCTCAGACGAGGATGTGTGGAGATCCCTTCTCATTACACCTAAAGACCTAGTGGAACTGGAAAAGGTGCAGAAGAGAGTGACCAAAATGATTACTGGGCTGGGGGGCCTCCCTTATGAGGAAAGGCTAAAACATTTGTGGCTCTTTAATCTGGAAAAAAGGCACCTGAGGGGGGATATGATTGAGATGTACAAAATAATTCAGGGCATGAGTCCAGTGGATAGAGGGACATTCTTCTCCCTCTCACAAAATACCAGAACTAGGGGACATCCACTCAAATTGAGGGCTGGGAGAGTAAGAACAGACAAAAGAAAATATTTTTTTCACCCTGCACAATGTTAGTCTGTGGAACTCCTTGCCACAGGAGGTGGTGTTGCCATCTGGCCTGGATGCCTTCAAAAGAGGATTGGACAGATTCCTGGAAGAAAAGTCCATCACAGGTTACAAGCCATGATGGCGGATGTGTAATCTCCAGGCTTAAAACCAGGGTACTTCAAGGGCCAGATGCAGGGGAGTGGTATTGGGAGACAGAGATCTAGTCTTGTGAGCTCCCAGAAGCATTTGGTGGGGCCACTATGAGATATAGGAAGGTGTATTAGATGGGCTTTTGGCCTGATCCAGCGTGGCTCTTCTTATGTTCTTATGTATGGAGGAAAGGACCTAAATAGACCAAAAAGGCCTCTGAATGGAACACGCTTCAGGGTATCTGCCCCTAAATTTGTAGCAATATGTCTGTGGAGATTTTCAGTCTTCCAGGTGAGGTTATCCGGGAGTTGAGTCATGGGAACTGGACATCTTTTCCTATGGGGTCGAAACATGTATTTTGTCTGAAGACCTTTGGCCTGAACCAGCAGGGCTCTTCTTATGTTCTTATGACTTAGTATTTATATAAATACAGTCCGTGTAATGTCCCCATGGGATTGTAGGAGGACCACCCTTGACTTTAAAAAGGTATAATAAGTAACAGTAATAAGTAGAGATTTCCACCAATGTCTCTCCTTAGCGAACCCAGAGTGGGTCTCCTAGGCATGTCCAAACTTTGGCCCTCCAGATGTTTTGGACCACAACTCCCACAGTCCTTTGTCACTGGCAATCAAAACTTAGAATTCTGGGAGTTGTGGTCCAAAACATCAGGGGGACAGAAGTTTGGGCATGCCTGCGAGTGACCGCCAAGAAGCACCCTGGATTTGAGAAAGGGGGCCACAAGAACCAGTCTTCAAGGTGCCACCTGGGGACTCCTGCGTTGTCCCAATGCCAAGGACTTAGGGATGATTTGGGCCTGGGAGGGCAGTGAGTTCAGGGGGACAGAGAGAGAAGAGGAAGCAGGGGGTTGTCTCTGAAGGAGGAATAGGAGGTCCCTCCTTAGCAGAACTTGCCTTTGGGGGAGCTTAGAAGCCCCCTTACCCCCACCCCCACCCCAGGAAAGGAGGAGGGAAGGATGAGAGGACCTTTGGCCCCTCATCTGTGTGCTGTGGGACCAGATTGTCTGGTCCTGGGTCTGTCTTGCCAGGACTTCTACTTGGCTTCTGTCGCCAACAGAGAAGGACAGCAACTGCTAGGCGGTCTTCTTTTTACTGACCTCGTCCTCTGGCTGTACTTTGTGTGTTCATGAAATTACACCCCAGTTCCCAGATGGAGGGCATGGGATTTCTTGCATCAACACCCCCGCCCCTGCCAAACAGAAACAAGTCTGCTTCAAAGAAGAGCCCAATGGACAGGAGGTGTGGGTGGGTGGGTGTGCGTAAGACATGCATGGCCTCTTCACCTTTGCTTGAAGGACTAGGGCCGTGGGGGCGAACCTTTGGCCCTCCAGATGTTCTGGGCCACCACTCCCAGAATTCCAAGCCTGGGTTGCCAAGGCCCAAGGACTGTGGGTGTTGTGGTCCAAAACACCTGGAATGCCCAAGGTTCACCACCACTGGACTAGGGTGGGTAGCCTCATCCTCTACTTCAGATGCAGCTTTAACAACAACACCCAGTCATGTTCATGGTGCCTGGGAAACCGCTAAAATGTGTTTTTCTATCTGTTTTGTTGTTTGGATGCTTGGTTGTTTGTGTCCTGGGGTTATAACACTGACTTGCTGGGTTTTCTTCAATATTTAGTTTTGGGTTTTTTTATTTGACTATTTTGTATTTTTATACGGTTATATATTCCATATTCTGCGATTGTTGTAAACCACCCGGAGTTCCCTCTGGAAGACAGGCGGTATGCAAATGTATAAATAAAATAAAATAAATAAATACAGTGGACCCTCGTATAGCAAACGGTTTGTATAACATAAAATCTACAAAATTTTGGAGATGGGGGCAATTTGTTGAACAGAATTGCGAATCCTTACAACATACAAATGGTTGCGATCAGGGATTACTCTGTTTTCAATGCATTCCTCTGGGAAATTTGTATAAAGGAAAATTTCCTTAACAGAACTTCCTTTGGAACGAATTAATAATTCCTTAGTACAAGGTATCACTGTAAACTTAAGGCTGCGCCCTTCATCATCTCCTCTCCAAGGGTTAAATGCATAGAGCTGGGATTCCTAGAAGGGAAAGGAGGAGGGTGGCCAGGAAGTGAGCCATAGTCCTCCGACGCAAGAGTCCCCCCCACCAGAAAAACAAAGCCCCTTCCTGTGTCCTCCTTTTTTCCCTCCGGGGGGACACCGAGGGGGGTGCTTTGTCTTTCCTAGGGCTGCATTTCCCTCTCCTTGCAGCGATCCTGTTCAGAGGGCTTCCTATAAAGGGGGGCCATTCAGGGTTGGCTTGATGGTGAGCCCCTCTTGGTGTGTGTGTGTGTGTGTGTGTGTGTGTGTGTGTGTGTGTGTGTGTGCGCGCGCGCGCGCGCGCCTCTGGCTTGCTTTACTCCTGTGGTTTGGGGGTGGGTGGGTAAAGTGGGAATCAGTGGCATCTCCCTCGCCCCCCCCTGCTTCCCTATCTGAGCCACCCAGGACAATCTAGGGGTCAAGGGCCACTCCAGGTGGGGGCCCCTCTTTATGTGGAAGGGAAGGAACGCCTGGCCCTTAGCCTCAGGCAGCAACAGTTCTTGGGCAACACTGCTCTCTTTTAAGCCACCCTCTGCTGAAATGGGTGGCAAAGTTGGCTACTCGGCAGTTTGAGTCCCCGGTGCCACGCAGCAGAGTGAGCTCCTGCTGATAACCCCGGCTCCTGCCGACCTAGCAGTTGGAAAGCATGCAAATGCAAGGAGATAAATAGGTACTGCCATAAAAGGCGGGAAGGTAAAACAATGTTTCCTTGCAGCCATGCCCGCCACGTGGCCATGGACTTGCACAACACTGGCTCTTTGGCTTGAATATGGAGATGAGCACCGCCCCTAGAGTCGGACACAACTAGCACACATGTGCGGGGGGAAAACTTTACCTTTACCTTACCCTGACCAAAATATCCTGCCTAACTGGGAGTAGGTTTCTGCATCCCATCCAACCCGATACCCCCCTCTCTCGCCTTCCGGAGTGGGACTCCCCATCAATCACCCCCTCTGCACCCTTATGGGAAGCTGTGAAGAGGCTCCCTGCAGGGAAAAGCACCTCTGAGTGGATCCAAATTCGACATTTCCCTCTGGAGGGGGAGGAAGAGATGGGAAAGTACTTTTTTTTTTAATTTTGGAGGACCCAGGCCTCTAAAGTAAAAGGAAGCTGTTTGTGACATCTGGTTCCTTTTGGGTTGCATTGTTACATCATTTCATGTGTTGTTTTACATCCTCCAGTGGCCTCAATAGGCTGCGATCCTCTCCCAGCCAAGGGAGGTAACGTTTCCCCCCCCCATCCCTCTGGGCCTCCCCCCCCCCATTTCTGGGGAGCCTGGAATTTGGACTTGAAAGCCTCTGGCCTTTTCCTCCCACTGTTGTTGCTGTCCCTTGAAGTACCCTGGTTTTAAGCCTGGTGATTACACATCTCCATCAATGTTTGTAATCTGGGATGGCCTTCTCCTCCAGGGTCGAGAGTGGAAAGTTGAAGTCCGGTGATATAACTCCAGGCCACCCATCTCAAATTTGGTTCTCAAACCTCATATTCTTTTAATCTTAAATTGGAAATGTTTTTTCCCCTCTCCAGGGTCCGGTGACCTTTGAGGAGGTGGCTGTGAGTTTCACCCCGGAGGAGTGGGCCCTGCTGGATCCGGACCAGAAATCCCTCCACAGGGAAGTCATGGAGGAGAACCGTCAGATGGTGTCCTCGCTAGGTAAGTGTCTGTGTTTCTTTGGTTCATGCTAAGCGTGTTAACAGCAATACCCAAGGCACAGCAGTCACCCAATGTACGCCACCTCACGGAGGTCCTAAAAGCAAGATTCTAGAGATCCTGGGAGCCCCTTAGAATCAACGAATTCCAGGTCCGATCAGCCTTGACCTGCCTGTGCGGCGGTGAAGCTTAATGGGAAATGAAGCTCATTTCCATTCAGGGGAAACCCCCTTTAGCCTGCAACTAGGGCATCTGGAGAGGCGGCCCTTGAGTTAGGAAAGGGATTTTGATCAGCATCAACCTGGTCCTGAGGATGTCCTTTCTCAGCCTGTGTGGTGATGCTGGACAGGGAAGAGTTAAGGCCAACAGGAAGAAGGAGAAGCTGAATGGCCATGTTAAGTGGAACACAGAGCAGGGGAAACTGTATTCAAGCAGGATGCAACTGAAACTCTCTTACTCTCTTCAGCTCATGTTATATTTTAAAGTACAGTAATACCTCGGATAAAGAATGCCTCTGACAACAAATTTTTCGGATAACAAATGGAAATTTCTGGGTATAGGGCTGCCTCTGAGAACAAATGTTTCATAATGCCTTGCAAAAAAGTGTGCCCAGGAAGTACTGCACAACCTGTAGTTTGTGGAGGGGTAGGAGGAGTTATAGCATTTCCCCCCATTTTTTGAGCCATTCTGGGTGTCTGGAAGTTGAGTCATAGCTACTGGACTTCTTTTTTTGAGAGTTTTGCTATCTCTCAAAAAAGAAGTCCAGTAGCCATGACTCAACTTCCAGATAAACTCACCTGGATGACTGAGAATCTTCACAGACATTCTGGGCATGTTTTGCTGAGGGATTTGGACCTTTTGAGCATGGAAAAGCAGGGAGCTAGCTTTTATTAATCTTTGCACTGCCTTTGTTTGATTTTTTGGCTGGAAGAGGCTGGGGTAGTCTTGCAGGTTTCATTTCTCCATGTTTGCAGTCTTTTTTCATTGCCCTGCAGGCAAAAATGGGCTGGATTTTTCTTCCTGCTCGTGTTTGTTTGTTTGCATTTTTACCCATTGCACTTTGGGTGGGAACAGGCTGGGGTAGTCTTGCTGTTTTTTTCTTGTCCATGTTTGCATTGCCCTGCAGCGGGATGTTCTGGAGGGTGTTCCAGCACTGCAAGCCTTTAAAGTGCATTTTATAAAGAGGTCTGGAAACACACACACATACACACACACACACATATAGGCGTTTTTTGCCTTTTTTCAGACCTCCGGAACGGATTAATCAGTTTCCCATTCATTTCAATGGGAAACCACGTTTCGGAGACCAATTTTTTCGGATAACAAATTGTCTCTGATAATGAACTAAATGTGTTATCAGAGGCACAACTGTATCATGAACTGAATTTTGTGATTTCCTTAGAAGAGCGTAAGAGGGCTTCAGTTGCATACCGCTTGAGAGCCCATGGCTCCACCCTGAGGAGTCCTGGGTTTGCAATCAGTTCGGGAAATGTAGTCAAAAATGTGCAGAGAAATATCCCTCTAAAGCTGTGTTAGTGAACCTGTGGCACGGGTGCCAAAGGTGGCACGTGGAGCCCTTTCTGTGGACATGCAACATCGCCCCTTCAAAGCCATGGCACTTCCCCCTCCACTCAGAGCACACCACTGTCCTCCGTGGAGAGAGCCAGGCTGAGGGGAGGCAGCGGCTTGTGGGCTCGTTCGTAGCCCCAGTTTACTCTCCAGCCGCACCGCTTTTGGGATGCCCAGAGCAGCGTGGCTGGAGAATAATCTGGGGCTAAGAATGAGCCCACAAGCTGCTGCTACTTCCCTCAGGCTTTCCTGTCAGTGTACCACCCCAAGGGTGCTACTCTTTGGAAAAGCAAGGATCAAAGAGCAGGTTTTTGAATTTCCCACAGCCAAAGCACTCTCGCTGTGGCTGTGGGAAATTTAAACATATTTTATTTATTTATTTATTTATTAGATATTTACCCCGCCCATCTTCCGAAACGGAACTCTGGGCGGCTTACAAAGCTGAACGAGTCACAATAAGGGTTTGAATGAGTGTCCTTGGTCCTTCAAATGGAGGTACACTGCTGATTCTGATTGTGTTACTTCATAAAGGCCCTGCCACCTGCCCAGGAGTTGAGCCATGCCAGAAGAGTAGCACTAGAACCTTCTCCCTGGTGTAAAGGTCCTGGGTGGCACCTTTTTTTTTTCATACCTTCATTTCTGGGGCTTATTTGGCGAGAGCTGGTGTCAATCTCAAATGTTCCCTCATTTCCAACATTGGCTTAGGAAGGGCTTGTAATGAAACTCAAGGAGCTTTTACGCAACCTCTAAAATCCGCTGGCAACTTAAATTCGGACCAGAGATTGTGGGGGTTTGTTCTACTTCCTGTGTTCCCACCCTTCCGCACTCCATTGCTCCTGTCTGCGGTGAGGGGAGGGAGAAAAAAAGGGAGAGAAGAATGCAGGCTCACCTCCGCTCACCTCCCACCACCTCCGTCTGCTGTCGGAGCAGCCCCGTAAGGATTCCAGGCTGTTAAAAGGGCAGGAGGACAACAAAAACAAACAGAAGGTGAGGAGAGCCTGGCATCCACAGCTTTATAATCCGCATCGGAATTTTTTTTTTACCTCCGGAGACCAGGTACTTGTAAAATGCGCTGGGGCGTGGTTGTAGTTAATTTTTTTAAAAGTCCGCAGCTGGTGGGAAAACAATTTTAAGCTCCGCATCTGGGAGCCCTTTGCCTCGGATTTTAGGGGTCGTGTAAAAGCAGCCTCAGAGGAAGGAGCGTCTCTGGCCGAGAATCACCTGAGTTCCTGTGGGTTCTTTTAAAGAAAACAAATGGCCTGGGAGCATCAAATTAATGAAATCCCTTTGTTCACCATTCTAAGTTAGAAAAATGAAAAAAACAACTCATAAAATCCACGGAAAATATAAAAATGCTTATCAGATACAATCATATAATATTGCCTAAAAATAATAAAGTCTATGATATTCTCACTAGCTTAGATACTATGGAAATTACAATTCCTAGGCTGGCTAGGACTAACTCCAGCTGACTACACCTTGAAGCTGGATTCTTAGCCAACCTCTCTCTCATAGCCTTTAAGTATAAAGTTTTTCTTTTCCCAGCTCCGAGAAGCTTTGAGATATCACGTGAAATAATTGACCAATGGTAGCTGTCCAATCTCCCCTAACTTGGCTTATTATGTCTGGCCTATTGCATTCCTCAGATAAACATTTGGCGAAAGCTGAACATGTGAAGTTAATATTGAGCCTTACAAGTCACACTGTGACCCATCATCCTAATTCCGTTACACAGCTCGTCAATCCTCGTTAGCAACTGAAGCATTTGAGACCCGGCGTGCCACTGTATTCAGGTTACATTGCTGTATCGGCACTTTGTGAAAAATAAGCGAGTTTTGAATTGCAGTTTGGGCACTCGGTCTCTAAAAGGTTTGCCATCACTGCCCTATAGTGACATTTTTTGCACACATCTCAGAGGTCCTCCAATTTTTTTTCCTGGTGTAGTTTTTCTTTTCACGATCTGGTTGGTTTTAGTTAGTCCCCTTTCACCTGTGACGTGCCCCTTACACACACTGGGTTTTCACTCACTGCCACCCCCAGATTAACTGGACACTTGTATGTACTTGAGAGAGAGTCACACCAGGTTATATAGTTTTAAAACAAAACATGAAACGTTTATTAGTTTACAATTAGATGATCAGTATTATGATTGCTTTAGCTGATGTTATTGTATTGCATACATGAAATCTTATAATAATGTGTTTCCTTTATAAACCAGACCCTTTTCAGTGGCAGGAACTCCCACCTGACCAACTGACAATCTTACTCAGTGGTTCTCAACCTGTGGGTCCCCACAGATGTTCCTGGACTGCAACTCCCAGAAATCCTGGCCAGCTCAGCTAGTGATGAAGACTTCTGGGAGTTGCAGTCCAGGAACATCTGGGGACCCACAGGTTGAGAACCACTGATCTAACTGAATCTCTTACCTGAATTCCTCTCAGTTCTAACACAAACTGCCCATCACCCATTAAGTTCCAATATACTGTACAGTAACCCCCCCCCCCGCCGATCACAGGGGTTAGGGACCCACCCCACCCGCGATGCATGAATATCTGCGATATGCAGAAGCGGGTGGGGGCGGCCTGGGGGGTGGTGCGGAGCCATCCGATCGCCCCCCGCAGCCCCGAGGCCTCTCGGCGGAGTGCAGGGGGCGGCGCGGAGTGATCCAATCGCCCCCTGCCGCCCTCCCCCACGTGGCCCCGAGGTGCAGGTACTGCAATCCCGTGATGTAGTGGGACCACAGTACCTGAACCGCGAAATGGCGGGGGTGTGTGTGACTGTATAACATTTTTAACCACTCTCACCAGCTTGGTGGTTAGCTATTCAAAACACATTCATGAAGATTCATACTTGTTTTACCCTTTTTTGTCACATCACCTTCCGGAGGATTCTTTTTCTCACAGTCGGGATTCAAACGTGTCTGTGTTTGCTCTTCTTCCATCAGATCAGGAAAGTTATACCAGAGGAGAGCCCTACAAATGCACCCCGTGTGAGGAATATTTTGGTGAAAGTGTTTCTGTGGCTCTTCGTGAAAGGATCCGTCGTCCAAACGTATGGGTCCCCAGTGAAGTATTTGGAGAAGGTTATGATAAAAAACCTGAATTTCTCAGCCACCAGAGAACCGAAAGAGGAGGAGGAGGAAAATACAGATGTCAGGAATGTGGGAAATGTTTTTCCAGGAATCGCCTATTTCAGCTGCACAAGAGAGTCCACACAGGAGCGAACTTATACAAATGCCCCAGGTGTGACAAATCTTTTAGTCACAATTCAAACTTTCTGACACACCAGAGAATCCACACAGGAGAGAAACCATTCCAGTGCCAAGCATGTGGGAAATGTTTTTCTCACAATTCTAACCTTCTGAAACACAAGGTAGTCCACACGGGGGAGAAACCGTACAAATGCCAAGAGTGTGGGAAATGTTTTAATCACGGTTCAAACCTTCTGGCACACCGGAAAGTACATACAGGGGAGAAACCATACAAATGCCAAGTGTGTGGGAAATGTTTTATTCAAAGGTCACATCTTCTTGAACATGAGCGGTTCCACACAGGGGAGAAGCCATACAAGTGCCAGGAGTGTGGAAAATGTTTTGGCAAAAATTCCGCCCTTCTTGCACACCAGAGAGTCCACACAGGAGAGAAACCATATAAATGCCAGGAGTGTGGAAAATCTTTTAATCACGGTTCAAACCTTTTGATCCACTGGAAAGTACACACAGGAGAGAAACCATACAAATGCCAGGAGTGTGAAAAATGTTTTATTCGGAATTCACACCTCCTTCAACACCAGCGTGTCCACACAGGGGAGAAGCCATACAAGTGTCAAAAATGTAGCAGATGTTTTGGAAACAATTCAGCCCTTCTTATGCACCAGAGAGTCCACACAGAAGAAAAACCATATAAATGCCAGGATTGTGGAAAATCTTTTAGTCACAATTCAAACCTTCTTGTACACCAGAGAGTCCATACAGGAGAGAAACCATACAAATGCCAGGAGTGTGGAAAATCTTTCAGTAGGAATTCCACCCTTTTGACCCACCACAGACTCCACACAGGAGAGAAACCATTCAAGTGCCAGGAATGTGGGAAATGTTTTGTCAGGAATTCCACGCTTCTGGCCCACCAGGCCATCCACACAGGAGAGAAACCATACAAATGTCAGGAGTGTGGAAAGTCTTTTGTGAAGAATTCATCCCTTCAAATTCACTACAGAGTTCACACTGGAGAAAAACCATACAAGCACAAGGAGTAAAAGATCAGACCTTATCAGGCACCAGAGAGCAATGGTAGAGGCCAGGAATCTGGGTGTGGTCCTGGATTCAGCCCTCTCCCTGGATGCCCAGGTGGTGGCGGTCTCCAGGGCTGCTTTTTTCCATCTCCACAGGATCACCCAGATCCGCCCGTATCTCTATGAGTCATAAGAACATAAGAACATAAGAAGAGCCACGCTGGAGCAGGCCAAAGGCCCATCTAGTCCAGCTTCCTGTATCCTGTAACAAAATTTCGTTGTTCCTGCAAGGGGGCAATGACAATAAAGATTCCTATTCCTATTCCTATCTCACAGTGGCCCCACCAGATGCGTTTGGGAGCGCACAAGACTAGATATCTGCCCTTGAAGTACCCTGGTTTTAAGCCTGGAGATGACCCATCTCCATCATGGTTTGTAACCTGTTGTGGACTTTTCCTCCAGGAATCTATACAATCCCCTTTTGAAGGCATCCATGCCATATGCCATCACCACATCCTGTGGCAGGGAGTTCCATAGACTAACAACGCGCTGGGTGAAAAAATATTTTCTTTTGTCTGTTCGTACTCTCCCAGCCCTCAATTTGAGTGTATGTCCCCTAGTTCTAGTATTTTGTGAGAGTATCCACTTTACTCATGCCCTGCATTATTTTGTACGTCTCAATCATATCCCCCCTCAGGCGCCTTTTTTCCAGACTAAAGAGCCCCAAATGTTTTAGCCTTTCCTCATAAGGCAGATTCCCCAGCCCAGTAATTGTTTTAGTCGCTCTCTTCTGCACCTTTTCCAGTTCCACTATGTCTTTCTTGAGATGCGGTGACCAGAATTGTACACAATACTCCAGGTGGGACCTTACTATTGTTTTATATAATGGCATTATAATGTTGGCTGTTTTATTTTCAATCCCCTTTTGATAATCCCTAGCATGGAATTGGCCTTCTTCACCACTGCCACACATTGGGTAGACACCTTCATGGAGCTGTCAACCAACATACCAAGATCTCTTTCCTGATCTGTCACGGATAACTCAAGAGCCCGTGAGTTGATAGATAAAGTTTTGATTTTTTGCCCCAATATGCATTACTTTACATTTGGCTACATTAAAACACATTTGCCATTTCATAGCCCATTCCCCTAGTTTGGAGAGATCCTTCTGGAGCTCTTCACAATCTTCTCTGGTTTTTACCACACAGAAAAGTTTTGTGTCGTCTGCAAACTTGGCCACCTCACTGGTTATCCCTGTCTCCAGGTCATTTATGAACAGATTGAAGAGCACCGGTCCCAGGACAGATCCCTGGGGCACACCGCTTTTCACCTCTTTCCATTGTGAAAATTTCCCATTGACACCTACTCTTTGTTTCCTGGATCTCAACCAGTTCTCAGTCCATAAGTGGACGTGCCCTCTCTATCCCCTGACTCTGCAATTTTCTCAGCAGCCTTTGGTGAGGGACTGTGTCAAAAGCCTTTTGAAAATCCAGATAGACTATATCCACCAGTTCACCCAAATCTACATGCCTGTTGACCTTTTCAAAAAATTCTAAAAGATTTGTCAGACAAGACTTACCCTTGCAGAAGCCATGCTGATTTTCTCTCAGCAAGGTTTGTTCTTCTATGTGTTTTAAGATTTTCTCTTGGATGAGGCTTTCCACCATCTTCCCTGGGACAGATGTAAGGCTAACTGGCCTGTAGTTTCCCGGGTCCCCCCTCCTTCCTTTTTAAAAAATTGGTGTGACATCTGCTATCCTCCAGTCCCCTGGCACTGTGGCCGTTTTAAGAGACAAGTTGCCCTGAGGACAGTCGTGCAGGCCCTCGTGATCTCAAGATCGATTACTGCAACACCCTCTACGTAGGGTTGCCTTCGACCCTTGCACGGAGGCTCCAACGGGTGCAGAATGCGGCAGCCGGACTGGTGGTGGGTGCTCGTAGATTCGATCACATCACCCCAGTTCTGGCCTGCCTGCATTGGCTGCCCGTTGTCCTCCGGATTAGGTTCAAGGTCCTGGTTTTGATTTTCAAAACTCTCCACGGCTTGGGACCAGAATACCTGTCGGAGCATATCTTCCCAGAGGTCAAATGAGGCCAGGCCCACTAGAATGTCGCAGGCGCGCTCACTCAGGGTGGCCACACCCAGGGAGGCGTGGAAGTCGCTCACACGCAACCGCGCCTTCTCTGTGGTTGGCCCCACATTGTGGAATCATCTTCCTAGTGAGCTGCTCCTAGCACTGTCCCTGCCCGCCCTCAAAAAGGCTCTGAAAACCTTGCTCTTCAGGGTGGCTTTTGGCGACCTTTTAATTTAATTTTAATTTTTTTTTCTTTCCTCACCCACAATGCCTCTTGCTAAGGGTCTTTCCCTCTTTTTATTAGTCTTTTATCTGTAATTTGCTCTTGGTTTTATTCGTGTTTGTAAACTGCCCAGAGTTCCTATTGGAAAATGGGCGGTATAAAAGTGAAATAAATAAATAAATAAATAAATAAATAAGTACAAATGCCAAGGCTGCTGGAACTTATGTTTAGAAAATTCAATAAAATATGAAAAAAAGAAAAAAAGGAAATGTTATTTTCATAATTCTACCCCTTTGAATCAAAGGAGAGTCCACACTGGAGAGAAACTATACAAATATCAGGAGAGTAGATGTTTTCCTCAGAATTCACACCATTTGAGAAATCAGAGAGTCTGCTCAACAGAGAGATCATACAACTGTAAGAATGAAAATGTTTTATTCCTGAGTCATAACATAAGAAGAGTCCTGCTGGATCTGGCCAAAGGCCCATCGAGTCCAGCTTCCTGTATCAGACAAGGCAGGACTCAGACAATTTCATTGTGCAGATGTACGTTGACAATAAAGTTGTTTATTATTATTATTATTATTATTATTATTATTATTATTATTATTATT
>JAHTLZ010003282.1:3599-17196 GCA_023846285.1 Phrynocephalus versicolor | reverse complement strand
CTACCCCTAAGCCTAACCTGTATGCCAGTACGCCAGTATGCTTTACTTCTTAGTGAGTCAGAGGCACCCAGAGAGGTGCCTCTGCCACTTACCCCCCAACCCTAACATAATGTAATGTAAGGTACGCGGCGGCTACGCGTTACACTTCCCTTCCCTTCTTAGTGGGTCAACTCAGAGGCACCCAGAGAGGTGCCTCCCACAGCCCACTTACCCCAACCCCAACCCAAACGACAAACGGAAACGACAATTTTTTGAAAATTTCCGCGACAAACGGAAACGACCCGAAACAGGCCTGTCCCGACAAACGACAACTCGAAACGTCATTTTTTCTGGTCATGCCCATCTCTAATCCACACAGATCTCCTGGTTCTACCCTACATGCATCATGGCTGGACAGGAAAGTAGACTCTAGATGGATGGATTATGTTAGGAATTTCCAAGCTGAAAGCTAGAGGAGAAGCTTGGGTCTATGAAGTATCCATATGATAAGGGAGAAAATCCACAATCCAGTAGAAGAAATGAAGAGAATAATCACCCAGAACCTCAAAGGGAGTGAAGTTCATTGGCCAGGATCTGGTTAAGAACAGACACTGGATCGGCTCTCTTTTATTTGGTCATTTGAATCACCAAGGAGGAAATCTCATCAAAATGGCCCCAAGGGCAAAAACCACATGGAATATATCCTTGTCAACCAAAGGTACCGAAATGGTCTTTCATTACTGAGAGATTTTCCCCAGAGCTCAGTTTAATTCCAGTTATAATGCTGGGGACAAAAATACAGTTGTCATTAACTACAGAGATTTACACAAACACACCTGAAACAATATTAGAGAAGTGGTCCAAATCATAAGAGAAAAACTGGAGAATATCCAGGACTTTTGAAATTTGCATAAAATTGTTAAATTATGCATTTTTGGTTCCATTGTATGGGATGGAAATTTAAACTTCAACAGAGGCTACTATCAAAAATGTAGAAACAAATCAAATGTGAACTTATTGCAAGATGCTAAGAATATCTTGGAGCAAGTTGGTGACCAACAGAGAATACCATGTGGGAGAGAGGAAGAGAGTGTTTCCAGAGTGTTTACTTCATTCTCTCACAAACCCACTCAGACATGGCTTTCCAATTATTGGAGAGGTGCCAGCCTCCTGTGATACCACAAGGCTCCCCACCATGTTCTCAAAAGGCCCCACCGCACGGCATTTGGCCCCAGAAATTCCGGAGGAAGTGTTTCCGACAGTAAAAAAGACAACACCAATATTTCTGGGAAATGATTTTATTGGCTTGTGATGAATATTTGTTTATTTATTTATTTTGACAATTTTTACTCCACCTTTTTCCTTTGAAAAGGAGCCAAGGTGGCTTACAATAATGAGGGACAATATGCAGTCCAGAACATTTAAGACAGGGAATTAGAAGAGGCATCTTATAACACTTCCTTTGAAATAAATATGTTTCTCTTACACAAATTCACACCTGCCTAAGTTTTCAGAATGTGAGGTAATCTATTACAATCAAAAGTATTGTTCTTCAAAAGGTTACTTATCTGCAGGTTTCAGTACTGTTAAAAGAGTGTTTGCACTTTAGGGTATAATCCTATACAGTACATATCTTCATAGAATCATAGAATCATAGAATAGTGAAGTTGCAAGGGACTTAAAAAGACCATCAAGTCCAACCTCCTGCTCCAGGCAAGAGTACAAAACACACACACACACATACACACACATACACACACACACACACACACACACACACACACACACACACACACACACACACACACACACACACACACACACACACACACACACACACACACACACACACACACACACACACACACACACACACAAACCCAATATCTGGCCGGTGGCTGTCCAAGTTTCCTTTGAAGGTTTCCAGTGTTGGAGCACTCAGCAGCACCTCTTGAGGTAACTGGTTCCATTTCCAGACTGCTCTAACAGTTTGGAAGTTTTTCCTGATAGTCAGCCAAAAGCTGGGTTTTCTTAACTTGAGCCCACAATTGTACCTCCTGCACTCTGGCAGGATTGAGAACAGATCCTGCACCTTCTCTGTAGGACATCCCTTCAACTATTTGAAAGGTGCTTTCATATTGTCCCTCAGCCTTCCTTCTCCAGGCTAAACCTGTCCCAGTTCATTCAGCCTTTCCCCATAGGTCTTAGTTTCCAGTCCCCTGGTCATCCTTTTCACCCTCCTCTGATCTTGATCCAGTTTGTCAGCATCCTTCTTGAAGCATGGTGCCCAGAAATTGACACAATGCTCAAGGTGAGGCCGAACCAGTGCTGGATACAGGGGAACAAGCACCTCACGGGAATTGGAAATGTTTGAGACCACATCACACGGTTGGCTCATGTTGACCTTATAATCTACCAGCATTCCAAGATCCTTCTCACTTGAAGTATTACTGAGCCAGGTGTCCCCCATTTGTACCTGTGCATTTGGTTTCCTCTTTCTAGGTGCAGTACTTTGCTTTTATCCCTGTCAAATTTCATTTGGTTGGTTTCAGCCCGGAGCTCCAGCTTATGAAGATCATTTTGAATTTTGCATTGCATTAGTTACTCCTCCTGCTTTTGTGTTGTCCAGGAATTTGACAAGCACACCGTGCACTCCCTTGGCCCACTCATCAATAAAAATTAAAATGTTGAAGAGCACCAGAACCAGGACTGAGCCTTGGAGTACCCCATACATTACTTACCTCCTCCCACTCAGAAAAGGGGGCATTAACCATCACCCTCTGGGTACGATTCTGCAGCCAGATGTGTATCTATCTTACATATGTTTTATCTAGCCCACCCCTAGTTAGCTTACTACTAATCAGGATATGATGGGGAACTTTGTCAAAAGCTTCGCAGGGGTCAAGATACAGTATATATGACCTCTGCAGGGTTCTCTCTCTCCACCAGTGAGGTTACATGATCCAAAAATGAGATCAGGTTACTTTGGGAGGATTTGTTCTTGGCAAATCCGTGTTGGTCTCTAGTTATTGTTGTGTTATTTTCTAGGTGTGTCCATAGAGACTGCTTAATAATCTGTTCCAGTAGTTATCCTGGACAACAGGCCAAGTGGCCTTTAATTCCCCGGTTCCTCTTTTTTGCCCTTTTTGAAGATAGGGCAAAAGCCCTCTTCAAATCATCTGGCACCTCACCTGTGGACTCTTCTGCCCCGTGAGAAAACACTAACAAGGACTTACTTCCTTAGGAGTGTGTGTGTTGTCCACACCCTGCTAGCAGCAACCCCTTTCAAAGCTCTGGAAGCTGAGTCATGGCTACTGGACTTCTTTTCTGAGAGACAGAAACATTTCACTGCTCATCCAAACAGCTTCATCAGTCTTTCATCACCCTTTCAAAGCTGTGAGATATCCTGACTCTATCTACTGCCTGCACAGACATGACAAAGCAGAGAAAGACTTGACAGAGAACACCCAAACCAGTACATCAACAAGAGACATATATTCGGGGTTACATTCATATCGATTAAAATATAGACCTTGAAGAAACATCTAAGAAAACCCTTAACATTATGACAACCGTTGAAGGGCCTGCAAATTCAGGGCCTGTTCAGCTCTTGGAAGCTAGAACATTCCATGGTTATGGCAAGTTATGCCGTGCCAGGCCTTCCTCATTTCCTACTGACTTCCATATTTCAGGGCATGATTGTCTGGTCTTCCCAAAGCCATCTCAAGTATGATAGCCTCACTGTTCAGTTCTTGCAGCTTCTAGTGAGAGTTCAGTCTTGATTTAAATTGGACATTCTTGTCTCTCTGGGCATTCCATATCTAATAAAGCTTTCCTCTAATACCACACTTTAAAGGAACTGATTTTTCCCCTGTCAACTCCACCCCCATCAATTAACTATCCTCACTCTTAAAGTGATTTTCTTGTTTTTTCATAGCTGTCTGTCCCAGTTTCAGTCTTCTGATTTTTATTTCATTTTATTTGGGGTGGGGGCTCCATTCTCCATTTTCATTTATGACATGAGCCAAAGAATTATCATTAGAAGATCCTAACCAGAAGATCCTAACCCTTTCAGCTTCTGTTTTATCACACACATACAATAATGTTTCTGTGGACATTTTGTCTTTTAAAATATGCAACAAATTCTTCTTTTTTTTGCATGCTCACTTTCCTCAGTTGTTTCAGTTACAGCTGTTTCTGCCAGTAATCTGGGGCCATCTGCATGTTTTACATTTTTCATGATTCTTGCAACACTTTTCACGCCTTTAGCTGAACCTAATCCAGTTTTTCCTGTGGCATGTTTTGCAAATAGATTGAACTGATAGGGGCATAAATTTTCACCTTGTTAGAGAGCCTTGCCCATTGGAAACCATTATATTTCTCTGTCCTAACTGTAGTTTCTATCCAGGGTACAATTTATGCTACTGACCTTGGGGCGGGGGGGGGGGGGTGACATAGAAACTGGGAGCAATGCCATAAAGAGGCCAAAACTGTGTTATGAATCTGAAGTGGTACTAGGATTGTCCGAGATTGACTTTTCAAAGCTAAGATCCAGGCTACCAACTTTTTCCTGGAATAAATGGTGATATTTGTAGAAGATAAATTATGGTCTGATGGAGATAGGGCAAATATTCTTTTGAAAATCAGCTATTGGACAGCTACTGGGAGACAACACAACAATTTTACAGGGACTGTGACTGTGGCACTTAAGTTAACCCCTATTACTGCTACGCAGGGAGTAGAAATGGTAAACCACCTTTGTATAGTTTATACCTCCAAAATCCCATGATGAGATAAACTAAAAATGAAACAAGAGATACTGCTGGAAATGAGACTCCCAGAGTGATATACATTTAGTCATCTACTATAGAACAGAGAATAAGTAGGTTGTTTATAATTTTTTAATTTTTTAATGTGGCAAACCGTCCAGAGTAGCCTTTGTATAGTATAAAAACCTATTTATTTATCTATCTATCTATCTATCTATTTATTTATTTAATATTTAACACTCTGGGCAGTGTACAACAGCATTAAAATACAATAATGTAAAATACAGTGTTAAAGTAAAATAATGAAGAGGGGGAAAATCAGCCAAATTAACATTAACATACACACTAAAATGTCAACAAACATGATCAATAATAATAATAATATTAAAAAACTTAACAAGGACACAGACATTGGACAAGTATAAACCAAATCAGCCAGAGCGGACTTGTTGTATGAACATGCATCAGTTTTTCGTTGGTGTTTAAATTACAAGAGCGAGGATGCCTGACAGATCTCGACAGGGAGGGTGTTCCAGAGTTAAGGGGTGGCCACCGAGAAGGCCTGGCTCTTTGTCTTATACCTTCCAGACCTCTCTCTGAGGGTCAGAGCCCTCAGTTGTCCTGCCAGGAATGCACAGGTGACTTGGGCAATTGTGTATAGGAGGTCTTTGTATGTTAACGTTAGGACCTTGAAGTCAATGTGGCAGCGAATCAGACACCAGGGCAGGACGGCCAGGATGGGCATGATATATGTTGATGTCTTCTGTCAACAGGCTGACCACCATGTTCTGCACTAGCTGGAGTCTCTGCATTAACGTCATAGGCAGCCCCATGTAGAGAGCACTGCAGTGGTCTAATTTTGAGATTGCAAGTGCATGGACCAGTGTGGTGAGGGACCCAGTGTCAAGGAAGGCCCACAGCTGGGCATTCTGGTTCAGTTAAAAATGTGTGGATCAGACCACAGTCAGCACCTGGAATACCATGGAAAGTGCTGGGTCCAATAGGACGTCCAAGTTATGGAGCTCATCCTTCACGGAGAGAGTTACCCCCACCCCCCACCCCAGGAGAAAGAATTTCCCAATTTGCAAACACTGGGAGCACCCACCTGAAGGACATCCATCTTGCTCGGATTCATCCACAGTCTGTTGGCTCCCATCCAGTCCAGAATAGCAGCCAGGCAGGGTCCATGGAGGTGATGGAATCTACTGCAGATGCAGGACAGTAGATATAGAGCCAGGTGTCATCCACATATTGGTGATACAAAGTTCCATACCTCCTGGTGACCTCTCTCAGAGGCCTCATACGGTATCAATGTTGAAAAGCATGGGGAAGATGACCGATCCCGAAGCACCCCACAACTGAGGCACCAAAGGGAAGAGGTAATCTCCCCCAGCTGGATAAGCTGAGGACGGTCCTCCAAGAAGGACCGGAACCACACCAGGATGTGGCCCCTTATGCCCAACTTTGAGAGCGTCCCCCGAAGGATGCCATGGTCAATAGTATCAAAGGCCTCTGAGAGATTGAGGAGGACAAGCAGGGACACCTTGCCCCATAAGGTCATCATGCAGGGCAACCAATGCCGTCTCCATACTATGACTACTCTTAAGTTGCAATTGTAGGCCCTCTTACCCAAGAGGAATTTGTGCTAAACTCAGAGGAATTTACTTGAAAATTCAGTTCCAAATCTGTATTTAGATTCACCTGGAGAATAAGATTACAACATTCTATTTCTACGTCAGGAAATTTGATTCAGTAATACTACAGGATCCTTTTAGCAGTGGGAACGTATACCTGATTGTATTTCCTCCATGGTTTAGCCATTAGCTTCATTGATCACCTGATTGTATTTCCTCCATTGTTTAGCCATTAGCTTCAATGATCACACTGTAATTTGAATGATATATTTCTTTTAAAGCATAAATTGTCTTTAGCAGGTTCATTCAAATCTATGACTGTTAAATTAAATGGCACACCACCAATTTTTCATTTTGAGAAGTATGGTATATTACAATAGACTTGGTGGATCCCACCAAATTCTATTCAGTCTAAATGTTGGCCATAAAAATGCAACTGGATCCACAGCTGACAACCAACAACAATTGTTGGTCATCGCTGGCTGTATTTATACTCTGGTATGCAGAGATGAAATGACATCAGTTTTAAAACCAAAGGTCATATGTAACAATACAATTTTAAAAAAATATATTAGAAGACATATTTCTCCCACCCACAAGTTTTTAAAGAATAAAAAGAGATTACAAAATTTATTCTCAAAGGCTTCCATTGCTGGGATCAGATAGTTATTGTGAGTTTTTCGGGCTGTTTGGCCATGTTCTGGAAGTTTTTTCCCCCCTATCAATCTGGCCGCTCATTATGGAAGAAGTAAAAAAAAAACTTCCAGAACATGTCCAAACAGCCCAAAAAACTGACAACAATTATTGCAAAGTTTGTTTCATGAATCCATTAACTTGTCTAAACATTTCTAAAGGATAGTAAAATCTTTTTAAAAAACAATTACAAATTTGTTTGAACATTGCAGATTTTATTGGGGGGTAGCCTTGAGTTTATTTCAAGAATTATGTGTGAGCAAGGAAAAAGTTGCCTAAATTGTTGGTAAATTGTTAAATGCCTGTAGTACAGGTAAAACTGTGCTCATGACCTGGGGTTCAATCCCAGGTAGCAGGCTCATGGTTGAATCAGCCTTCCATCCTTCTGAGGTTGGCAAAATGAATACCCAGCTTGCTGGGGAGGGGGGAACAATGTGTAGCCTGCATACTGTAATTAAAAACTGTAAACTGCCAAGAGACTACTTTAAGTGTTATGGGGCAGTATATAAGCAGAACACTTTGCTTTTGTTTTTTAAAATAAGTGCATGCTCGAAGATCTTCAGTTAATGCATTTTTGTCTGTTGATTTTGTTGTTGTGCTTTTTGTTTATTTTTACATAGGTTAGGCTACTATTCACAAGTGTTTTTTTCTAGAGAATAAGTGTCATTAAAAATGTTATCTCAATCCTGCATAACCATGGTCAAGCTCATCTTGCATATGGTACTCCCCCCGCACAATCTACTACTGGACTATCCCATATAATCTAGTGGGAATGGGAAATATGTAGCCTTTGGGATATTATTCAGACACAGAGATGCAGAGATAATCTGTTCCCAATGCTAGAGTGTCCAATTCAACAGTGGAAAGGACAGAAAGGTGAATAAATCTCTCAGGGTTCCTTTCAGGACACTCTATAGAAAGTAAAGAATACGTTTGCTTTATGGATGATGGTGATCCTAATGGTTTCATAGTGTGGTGACTGTTGCTTCTGACATCACAATCCGCCACTTAGCAACAGTTAAAGCAAACAATGGCTCTTGTGAGCTCAGATCTGCCTTTGGCTAGTTAAACAAGTGATTTCCAGTTCTCTCTCCTAACATCTGTGGCTTTAGGTTTCCAGAAGTTTAATCTGGCACTGCCAGTAAGCTCAGGATCTGAGCAGGAGCCTCCGATCACCACCCTCTAATGGCTGCATTTTAAGATCTCGTCCTCTCTAATATTTCCAAGCTTTCACCTCAATTTGCACCACTTCCCAAAACTCCACAGGCTTGCATTGCAGGTAAGTATGTCAGTAGTTCTCCTGTATGGGGAAAGTTGGTATGGGCTAGTTTTGTAGCTGTTCCTCCTGACAGATTAGGTTTGCCACTTTAAGCTTCTTTTATATCCAGCTCTCTCTTAAGAGTTGTTTGTAAAGGTTCAAGCTATTTCTGTGTCATTGGAGAAGTTTTACTAACTGGGAGTGATTTACTAGATGCAAACTCCTTTTTGCAGGAATGACCCTGCCATGGTTATTTATGACCTAGTAACTGGTTAGATTAATATGATGTGCTATACTGTATGTGATGCTGCCTTTGAAAACAGGTCAGAACTTTCAGTCCATTCAGAATATAGCTATCAATGTCAACTGGCACAGCCCATGTGAATCACAATTAAAAGAAACTTGTTGGGTTTTTATTTGCTTGTTTGCTTCTGATTCTAATTCAGAGCTGTGACTCTTCAGCATCCTAAGCATAGTGAACAACCAGGTTCTTAAAGAATCACCTATTTCCATATCAATCTGGTCATTCTTTATGGCCGAAGTAAGAAACCTGTATGATCCTGGGGCCACATTCCTGAAGGGAAATATGGCAGTCCCCGTTTTATCAGAGATTGGGGAAGAATCCAAAGAGGATAGAGGAAATATCAAAGATACCAGTAATAGGGCTGTTTTTCTCCCGCCCTCTCCAGATCCTGCGTAGGTCAGATTTGAATCATGCATGAGATGGAATAGGTCTATAGGTTCGGAGATACCCTTCCCTACTTTAAAGTTATTCGACACTAATGTTGTATTTGGGATTCAGGTTAAACACATAAATTACTGATCCCAGTGTTTTAGGCCATTGCCTCTTGTCTGTTTTATTTGACGCTTGCTTTCTAAATGGTGTATTCTATTGATTTGTAGTTCATTTTTATGTACATTCTTTCTTAGTGTTATAAACTGAGGAGCGGCTGAATTGATAGTGGTTGTGTATAAGTAACCTAAACTCACACATAAATGAACTCTTTTAGGATTTGGTGAAGAAGAGCCACATCCTGACACCGAGAAGACTTGGCATAAAAGCAATAGTGGGAGTCAAAACAAGATGGGGGACTGGAAGGCCTTCATCAATACCATCCTGAAGGACAAGAACATTGAAGATGTCGCCATTGTGGGGCATTCAGACAATAAATGTGTGTGGGCTTCGAAGCCAGGAGGCTTGCTGGCCGCTATCTCTCCCCAGGAGGTAGGACTGATTACTGGGCAGGATCGAAAAGCCTTCCTCCAGACCGGAATCACTATTGCTGGGAAGAAGTGCAGTGTGATCCGCGACTACCTGCTAGTGGAGAAGGATGCGGTGATGGACACTCGGACCAAAGGGGGTGACAGCAGGTCGATATGTATCGGGAAGACCCCGAAGGCACTCATCTTCCTCATGGGCAAAAAGGGAGTCCACGGAGGTGTTCTGAATAAGAAGGTGCACGACATTATAGCAAGCATGCAAGGGAAAAGCAAGTAGAGCCAGAGAGGTCTCGGCACGGCTTTTTCCCGGATGAGGGACATGGAGGGGAACTATCGTTGTTTTAATAATTAAAAGGAGGCATTGAGCCAAATCCTCTGTCTTCCTTTGAGTTGTGAGGCAGAAGGGAAGTTAGATGAAAGCAGACGTCCTTCCCCAAGCTGCTGCAGTCCAGACAACTGTCCTGAGTTGCAGATGATGGAATTTGGGAGGCCGAGATGGGCAGAAGGCACCAATTTGGGTGGCCGGGGGGAGAAGATAATATGTGGGTTTGTTATTCTGAGGCAAAGATATTTTAAGAGCACCCTTCCAGAAGTGTAGAGTTTGCAATTTCCCCACCCCAAGCCAGCACAACAAATGTCAATGGTGAATGTTGGAAGTGGTGGTATAGCAGCATATTGAGTATTGAACTTGACCCTCCCCTCTTCTAAGATATCCCACAAAAGCCACCTCTTCTATAGCTACTGTATGTTTGCCCAGTAGCTCTAAAAGAGGCAGGACAACTTAGTTATCTAAAACCTTGATTATATTACAACATTTCTGCAGAGATACTTGAGGATGAGCAGTGTCATAGATGGCCAAGAGGTCAGCAAAGATTAACAAGGCAATAGCCTGTTCTTCCTAATTCCAAAGCCATCTTCAGTACATCGAGTTAAATGTTGGATTTGTGCTGTACAGTGCTTTCCAAGTCTAAAGTCAGCCCGTCGTGGGATGAAGTGTGGCTCTCCTACTTCCATTAAAGGGTTACAGAGGTTACAGAGGTTACAGAAGGAGCCTCCCCCCCAAAAAAAAAAATGTGAACACATTTGGGCATCCCCAGGCAATGATAGTGCCAGTCAGCTGATCCTTCCACTCCAGAAGTATCAACATGAAGTCGTATGAACACCATTGGATACAAGAGCTACCAATTTAGCATGTTTATATACTGTAATGCATTTCAAGCACTCAAAATATTCCACAGACATCTTTGCAATCTTTGTATCTGCCCTGTGAGGTAGACTACTTCGTGGAACATATCCACTTCCTCCAAGTCCAGCCCTGCTATTAGAATAAGTTACTCAAATCAAGTGGCAGATTTGGGAGCAGCAGTGAGAGTCTTTAAGCCACCCCCTTTTACTGGAGTCTGTTCGGCTTTTCTTAAACCAGTTGCCTGTAGGTGTTACAGAGAATGCGACCTTTTCCCAGTGCTGAAGTGAGATTGAGCTGGAAGTCCATGGATGTACATACATGAAATTGTGTTGGGACTGCCATTTTGCTTCAGGCAGCAAATTGCTTTGGGATACCCCTGGCTTTTCCTAGTCTTCTAAAATTCCATTGTCATGAACCAGGTCAGAGATCACAGCTTGGAAATATTTTGGAGATTGAGAGATTGGATAGCTTTCCGAGTTAAATATCTGACTACAGTGCTAGAGAGTGGGAGTTCAATTTCCCATTGGGTGCCTCAGGAGAAGAACCAAGCCTTGGGTAAATTCACAGCCCAATAGCTCTCCTTCCCCTGAAAAAGGGAACAGGGAACTACCTTGAAAGTGTTGGCATCAATGGGAACCAACAGGATATAGTTACGGAGAACTCTATGGATCACAGATGTCCTGTTCCCAGTTACCTTGCTTGGGAAGGGTTTCAGGCAGTTGTGATCCACATACAGTGGACCCTTGTATAACATACAGCTTGTATGACATAAAATTTGTACAACGTAAAAATTCCGGAGATAGGGGAAATTTGCTTAACATAATCATCTATGGGGCAAATCTGTACAACATAAAAATGGGATCACTCTGTTTTTAATGCATTCCTATGGGAATTTTTATAAAGGAAAATTTGCTTAACATAATTTCATTTGGAACGAATTAATTCCTTTATACAAGGTACCACTGTATAACTTTTCCAAGCTCTGAGAAAAAATCAGGATTACGCTGAGTAGCCATGTAGCTAGATGGAGCAGCATATAAATAAATAAATAAATAAATAAATAAATAGGTGAGCAGTGTTTCACAGTGTTCTTGTACAACCTACGTCTTTCCCCACCGCTTGTCTAGTTATTCCTCTTTGCATCACATTTACAGATTTGTGAGGCCAGGTTTCAGCAAGTACCTAAGCCAGTGGTGGCAAACCTTCAACACTCCAGATGTTTTAGACCCCAATTCCCAGACTTCTGAGCCTAGGTTACCAATGACAAAGGACCATGGGAGTTGGGCTCCAAAACATCTGGGGTGCTGAAGGTTCACCACCACTGACCTAAGAAGGCACTTTCTTTGGCTTCAGTTGACTACATGATGGCACTGGTGTGATTAGTGCCCAAATGGATTGCTGGCATTGTATTTTGTTCTTACCCACTGAAAAGAAAATGGGCACACCACACTGTGCACAGCACAATGCAGAAATTATTGGAGCACATTAATCCCAGTATTTTTGCCAGTGCAAATTTATTTATTTATTTATTGTTGTGAACTTTTCCTAACTTGGCCACCCTCTCTTTAGAGATGGGTGACAAATTTCAGTCCACTGGCTGTTGAAAGGACGCAGCTGCCACCGCCAACCCCCTCCCCCCCACACACACCTTCCAGTGGTCTTGCAAACTACAGCCCTCTCCTAAGAAGCTTCCTCTGGCTCCCAACAGAAGCCATGCAACTCTAGGTCTTGAATTAAAAAACCTAATTTTGGGGCAGCCCACGAAAACTTGGTGCACAATCTGAGAAAGAGGAAGGATCATTGAAAGCTGGATGTCTGTTTCTTTCTTGCTTTTGCTCTTTGTTTATTAGTTTGTGGTCGATTAAAGGTAGCCCCTACTCCTGCCTTCGTATGATCTACATCCTGAATTTACAGCATCAAGGCTCGAACGGCGGTAGCAGCGATATGGGTTTTTTTGGGGTTTTTTTGGGTGGTGTCCGGGAACAGCGAGCATGTTAGGATTTGAATAAGGATACTGAAGCCACGAAGAACAACGTGACGAGGCAGGCAGGGCCCGTTCTGCTGAAGGAGACCCAGCCAGGAGCCCTCCCTTCGCCGCCCGCCAGCTTGTCCACTTCCCCTCCGGGACTCAATCGCCGCCAACGCTGCCCGCGATGTGCCGGTCCGTCCGGAGGAATCCGAGCGCGCCCTTCCCCGACTCACTCGCCGACTGGCCATTCAAACGTCCTGGAAAAACTGCGGTGGCGGCGCCCGCTACAATTTTAAAAGAACGTTATCCGCCCCGCAATCCAATCACAGGCGCGAATGACAGGGAGGGCACCCAGGATTGGCTTAGGCGCCGAGGGACGTTTCGAGCCGGAGAAGGAAGTGGAGGCAGAAAGAGGGAATGAAAAGGACCGGAGGAGGAGGAGGAGGAGGAGGAGGAAGAAATGAATCCTCGGGTGGCCCGGTGCCGATTGATCCGCGGACCGGCACCGGTCCGCGGACCGGGGGGTGGGGAACACTGCTGTATAGGATAATACCCTAAAGTGCAAACACTCTTTTAACAGTACTGAAACCTGCAGATAAGTAATCTTTTGAAGAACAATACTTTGATTGTAATCGGCTACCTCACATTCTGAAAACTTAGGCAGGTGTGAATTTGTGTAAGAGAAATATATTTATTTCACAGGAAGTGTTATAAGATGCCTCTTCTAATTCCTTTTTAACTTGAATATGTCTTAAATGTTCTGGACTGTATATTGTCCCTCATTATATTAACCCACCTTGGCTCCTTTATAAAGGAAAAAGGTGGAGTAAAAATTGTCTAAATAAATAAATAAATAAATAAATAAATAAATAAATAAATAAATAAATA
>JAHTLZ010003281.1:0-18418 GCA_023846285.1 Phrynocephalus versicolor | reverse complement strand
GCTCTTCAATACCATAAGGGAAAACACTGAGAAAGGCCAGCAGCCAGGGAGTTAAAGAGTATTTTCTAAAGTATTTGTTCCTCTTGTCCATCTTCTCCTTGGAGGTCACGTTCTATTAGGTATTAAATTTCCTACTTCTAATGGACTAATATTATTAATGCATCCTGGCTGGGTTATTGTAATGTTCTGATCTGTTTTCAGGCACTATTCAAAATGATAGTTCCAACCTATGAAGCCCCAAATGACTCATGTCCCAGCTATCAGTGGAACCAAGGACCTTAAGAGGTGGTAAGTGCTCCAACAGTGGATGCACTCAAGAGGAATAGTGACAACCACCTGGCAGGTCTCCTTTGATTTTGCCTGGAGCAGGGATTGGATGTGACGGCCTTGTAGGCCCCTTCCAACATCCCTATTCTGAGTCTATCATTCTATCTCAAGGGCAATCGTGCCCTTTTATCAGCCTGCTTGAATGTTAAGATTATCAGGAGAAGCCTAATCCTTCAGTCCTTCCTCCTTTCCAGTTGTGCTTGGTGGAGACAATGGAATAGGGCCTTCTCTGTGGCTGCTCCCAGACTTTGGAATTCCCTCCCACAGGAGGCCTGCCTGGCCCCAACTTTGCTGTCCTTCCGCAAGCAGACAAAAACCTTTCTCTTCAGGCAAGCTTTTCCTCAGGTACTGGTTGCCTGAGTGGGTTTTTAAAATGGATGTTTGCACCTTACTGCTTCGGATGTATTTTGGTGTTGCTTATGCTCTTGGTATGGCATTTGTTAGATCCTGCTGAGTATTTATATACTGTACTCACTGTTAGCTTCTCTCTCTCTCTCTCTCTCTCTGTGTGTGTGTGTGTGTGTGTGTGTGTGTGTGTGTGTTGTGTCATTACAGTCGTGACCAACTCTTCGTGACTCTATGCTCATGGAGTTTTCTTGGCAGGAATACTGGAGTGGTTTACCAGTTCCTACTCCAGGTGCCTACAACACCTGGTATTCCCTGGTGGTCTCCCATCCAAGTACTAAGCAGGGCCGACCCTGCTTAGCTTCCGAAATCAGGTGAGATTGGATGTGCTTAGGGCATCTAGGCAGCTCGTTATAGAGATGGGCACGACCAGAAAAAATGACGTTTCGATTTTTCGTTTGTCGGAACTGGTCCGTTCCGTTCCGTTTCCGTTTGTCGTGAATTTTTTTGAAAATTTGTCATTTCGACGTTTCGTTCGTCGTTTGTCATTTCTACCGCGATTTAGCGCGATTTGACTTCCCAGAACATGGGGGCGTCCCGCAATGACCCAGAGCAGGCGGGAAACACTTTAAACTGGGTGATGAATAATATATTTAATAAATATATCATAGCATAAGACTGCATTCTATGCAAAAATGCAAACAAAGTGGGCAGAATGCAAGATTCTTTTTTTCTCTTGGTCAACGCTGACTGAACCGGCCACCCTACTTGGTCTGGCTGCCTGTTATACTTTTGTTTTGTTTTGAAGCCTTTATCAATCCCATTTCGCCTCCACCTCTCAGAGGAGCAGGAGACACAGTATTCCGTTCCTCCCCAAATCCGGATGAGGGTCTACTCCTCTCAATGTCCCCTCCCCATGACACTCCTTGTAAAGCCAAGCAAATGCCACCCTGGTCAACTAGCGGTCAGAGATTCAGATGCCCCCCCCCACTCATCCGGATGAGTGCCCCTCAACCTCTTGGGGAATCATTGCCAGCTGGAGTATCCCAAGGAGCTCACTGGCAGAATCTCCAAGGATCAAATTCAGAATCAGGACAGAGCAGAGGGAGCGCCCGGTGGGAACACCCTGGAAATGCCACACCAGTGTGGCCCAGCCGAGATGCCTGCCCAGCCTTTGCCTGGGCAGGTTTGTCCTTTGCCTCAGAATCAGATTCTTGGCCCCAGCGCGACGACCGAGGAGCCCGGTTTGCTCATAGAGCAAGCAGACCTTCTCTCTCCTTGACCAGGTTGTGCATTTCCAGGCCCATCTCCAGGGCAGAGACCCTCCGCTGCCCTCTACCGCATCCGGCTTCCCTGCTGTGTTGCCGGAAGTGGCCTAACCCTAACCCTAACCCTAACCCTGTAACTGTTTTCATTGGGGGCCAACTTGCAAGAAGGGCTGCCTGGAAAGAAAAGGACCCCCCCCCCGGGACTGCCAGCCAAAGGGACCACTGGTTTTTCAAGAACTGATTGGCAAAGGCAGCCATTCAGACAGCAGGAAGGACGGGTGGTGGGGTTGGACCTGCTGCCTTGAACGGTTGGGGTGCAGGCAGCTGAGTCCGATTCGTGAGTCGTGACAGTCCACGCAGCAAAGCCACGAAGCCAGAGTGCCAGGGAATTTTTCTTGGTTGGGGAGGGATTGTTTCAGCTGCCTCCTTTGGAGGCCACAAGGCCAGAGTTCTGCCTACCCAGTGGAGACAGAGTCCACGCACACAGCAAAGCCACGAAGACAGAACGGCAGGGAAGTTCGGGGAGGGATTCTTTCAGCCGCCTACTTTGGAGGCCAGTTTTTCAAAACCAGGAGACCAGTTCTGCCTACCCAGTGGAGACAGAGTCCACGCACGCAGCAAAGCCACGAAGACAGAACGGCGGGGAAGTTCGGGGAGGGATTCTTTCAGCCGCCTACTTTGGAGGCCACCAAGCCAGAGTTTTGACTGCCCAGTGGAGACACAGTCCACCCAGGAAAACCATGAAGCCAGAGTGCAAATGTTAGGGCAGGATTGTTTCTTCCGCCTTTGGAAGCCGGAATGCTAGTTGGAAGGAATCTCCCCTCCTTCTGCAAAGGGATTTCCCATCCTGGACTGTAACCGGTGGGAGTGAATCCTCCCATGTTGGAGGACAGAGTATCCCAATTCTAAACAAAATAGTTGATGATGACTGTGCCTGTTATAGTTGGTCTCCTCAAGTTATTTTCTGCCTAGAGGTGGGGGCAGCCGGGGTTGCTGCCTGGGGAAGTCGAGGAGAGTGGCCGACAGGGCGCATGTCGGCTCAGAGGCTGAACTTGAAGCACTGAACCGCTGATAGAATGAAGTAGAAGCACCTAGAAGGCCTCCTCCAAGCCGGGAGTCCCGGGAGCCTGACAGGCAGGCAGGTAGGCAGAGGGGCGGGCCGGCAGCCAGGCAGGCAGGGAAGCAGGCAGTCTGGCTTACAGTTAGGAAGGCAGGCTTGCAGGGTACGCACCCAGGCCAGGGAAGGCACAAAGCCAAAGTGCCAGAAGGGAGGATTGTTTCTGCCTTTGGAGGCAGAGTTTCTCCACCCCAGGAGACCGGGTTTCGTCAACCCAGGAGACAGAGTGGATGCAGGAGAACAGGGCTATTTCTTTAAGGCTGTAAGGAGAGCTAGGCCCCTGCTAATCAGTCTTTGAGGTAGGTTGTTGTAAAGTGCATCTCGGCCACTTTGTAAGCAGAGTGGCTCCAAAACCCCAGGGAAGCGAGGAACGCATTGAGGAAGGCAGGTATTAGGGTGTATTATACTCAGACCAGCCATGGCCAACGGGGAAATATGGGGCCTACACTGACCCTAGAAAAAAATATTCCTGGGCTGCTATAAAGACCAGGGAAGCCCTATAAAAACAGGGCTAATTATGTAGCCCTTATTAGATCCATACATGTAGCGGAATTACAGGCATTCAGGCAGACAAAGGTGGAAGGCAGGCAGGCAGGCGAAGCATTCAGGCAGGCAGTCATATAGACAGAGCAGACAGCCAGGCATAACGGCGTTGCGCTGGTGGAATGTTAGGATGGGAGGCATACAGGCATTGGTTAGATTGGGTTAGGGTTAGGGTTAGGGGAAGTTGCACAGCTGCAACCCCAACAGTCTTGTCCGGTTCAAAATTATAAACATTGAGTGGTCCTCCCTGGTTCGGAGCAGGCAAGGGCTAGACAAATTGGGCCTACAGATACAGTATGATTCCCTTCAAATGACACATTGAGTGGTCCTCCTTGGTTTTGAGCCAGGCAAGGCCTAGAAAAATTGGGCCTACAGATACAGTATGATTCTCTTCAAATGACACATTGAGTGGTCCTCCTTGGTTTTGAGCCAGGCAAGGCCTAGACAAATTGGGCCTACAGATACAGTATGAGTCCCTTCAAATGACACATTGAGTGGTTCTCCCTGGTTTTGAGCCAGGCAAGGGCTAGACAAATTGGGCCTACAGATACAGTATGATTCCCTTCAAATGACACATTGAGTGGTCCTCCCTGGTTTTGAGCCAGGCAAGGCCTAGAAAAATTGGGCAATAATTGAACCCTTCAAATTGAGTGGGAATGCAGGAAGGCAGACAGACAGGAAGGCAGGCAGGCAGGCAAGCAGCAGTTTGGCAGGTAGGCACAGGGCCAGCCAGGCAGGTAGGCTGGTAGGCAGGCAGGCTGGCTGGCAGGAAGTTGGGCTTGCAGGGAGGAAGCCAAGCTGGGAGGCAGGCATAATTGCAGGCAGGCAGGCATAAGTGTTGCTCTGGTAGTGCATGTTAGAGCAAGGGAGGCCTGTTTGGAAGGAACCGGTGGAAGAACGACTGAGGACCTAGGTCTTGGAGCGTTGGGGTAATCCCAACGTGGAAAGGTTGAAGCGGATGAGAGCAGCGCGGCCTCAGGACATCTCTCATGTGGGAGAAGACACGCTCACTCTGGACACTGGTGGGTGGGATGGACAAGAGGTCCAACGCCAGAGTCGAAAGAGCGAGCCAGATGTCTGCCTTTCTGGTCCAGTAGTGGAGTGGGTTCAAGGTGAGGGGTTGGAGGGGCTCGGCCATGTACTCCCTCACCATGGTCAGAGCAGGGTCCGGTTCTTCTTCCTCCCTTGCCTCCACTGAGGAGGAGACTGCCATGGCTAGGGCAGAGGCCAGGTAGTTGGCTGCTGGTCTCTGGGTGTACACTCCTGCAGTAGAGGAGGAAGGGGATCCTTGCGAGGATTCCTCTTCTGGATCGCTCTGGCTTCCATGCGCCCTTGGGAACGCCTGGGCCTGATTTGAGACAGCCCTGCGGACTTGACGGCATAGCTCTGTCTTCTAGAAGTTCAGGTCGGCAGGGATCCCCGCCAAGGAACCCTTGACGCGAGGGTCGCACAGGCATGCCATCTGATACACCTTTTCCCTCCTCAGTGGGCTAAGGCGGGTATCTACGCCGGTCAACAGCCTGTCTGCCAAGGCCCTGCTCTTTGGGAGAAGATTGGCTTCTTCCCGGATACTGGCCTCTAGGCATTGGCGAAGGGCATGTATCAGGGGGAGTATGTGGCCCAGGCTGGCGTTGTAGTTGCTGAGGACGTGGGTGGTCTCCTCAAAAGGCTGCAGGATACCCACCATCTGGGAGAGGGCGAGCCACTCGGTAGCACCAATGTCCAACACCCTTCCCTCAGGCAGGACGGGAGTGGTTGACATGACGTATTCCACCACTTGCCTCTGCTCCACCAGGCGCTTGACTATTTCGTAGGTGGAGTTCCACCGGGTGGTCACATCCTGGATCAGGACGTGCTCTGGTCGGCCCATCTCCGCCTGCTTCTCACGCATCATCCTGGATGCCTTGACGCTGCGTGAGAAGTGCCCGACTATTTTCCTGCACTTGTCCATCAAGGCCTTGGTCTCCAGGGTCCCCTCACACCAGGAGTTCTTTGGTGCACCCAGCCCAATGGCATCGCCCACCACTAGGTGCAATTTGTGTGCTGTGCACACGATGCCCTGGAACCCTGCCCTTTCAACCGCGTTGATCATGTTACGTCCTGCGTCAGTGACCATGAATCCGTGATTGACCTGCCCCTCGGTTGCCAATCCCCACTCTCGCAGTGCTGTCTTGAGGACCTCAGAAATGTGGATGCCTTTGGCACTGTCCTCCATGCTTTGTGTCTGGAGAAGCACCACTCTGTACCCTCTTGGGGTGCTCCCTCGTGGCTCCCCCTGCAGCTGTTCTTGGGATGCCCTAGTGTCAAGGACCTCCTTGGGTTGCCACCAATGAGCCGTCAGAGAGAGGTATCCGTGGTGCCCACCGGTCCAGAGGTCAGAAGTGAAGTGGATCTTCCTTCCTCTGGCCCCCTGCAGCAGGGCCCAGACCATGTCCCTGACAGACTCAAAAAGGGAGGGAATCACCCGCCTGCTGAAGGTACGCCGGGATGGAGGCTCGTACCCTGGAGCCACGTGCTTCATCAGGTGCCTGAAGCCCGATGACTCCACAAAGGAGAGGGGCAACCCGTTCATGGCCACCATTTCACCAACCACGCGAGTGGTGGTCTCCTGTGCCTTGGCCCTATTACGTTGGCTGACAAAACTCCCACACAGCGGCACCACTTCCTGCAGAGTGGCCTGCCTCTTCCCACTCTCAGTGGAGCTGTCTCTGGACGAGTCCTCCTTCCCCATTCCTTCTTCCCCCCTCTTTCTCCCTGAGGAACCATGGCCTGACGCTGTCCCAGGCAGAGTCCCAGGGTGCTTTCTCATGAGGTGGCTACGCAAGGCACTTGAGGAGAGGTGTTTGGGGTCATTCCCCCTGCGCACAACCACCCCATATTTCTTGCACACCGCAAGCCTCGAGTCTTCCGGGCTGTTCTCAAAATGCTCCCAGAGAGACCCACGAGGCTTATGGAAAGTACTGTCCCCTCTGGTACTGCCTGCTGCTGCTGTGCTGGTGGTGGTGTGGCTTGTGCCCTGCTGGGACAATTGACTGCTGCTGTTACTGGTGGTACTCTGGTCCTGGGTGGAAAGAGGGCTGTTCCTTCCATCACTGCCTGAAGCCTGCCTTTCGTCTGTTCCTGCCAACAGGTCCTCAGAATCCGGCATATGTAGATGCAAAGAGCCCATTTCTGATTCCGAGTACTCGTCTTCCTCCTGATAAACGGGGTGTGTGTCCATGTCAAAGCCTGGTGGCGATGGGTATTGCATGCAGTCATCCATGCTTCCCTCAGTGACAGAAGATGTTCCGGTCGTGCTGGTTGTGCAGCTGCTGCTTGGAGAGGGAGTGGCAGCAATATCACTATCTGCACTACTTCCTGTGCCTTCATTCAGAAATGTGCCCCTATTTATTTTAGTGGGGGTCCCCCTTCCCTTCCCTCTGGCTCTGCCACCCCTTGTCATTTTTTTATTTCTCAAAAGTATTAGAAATATATTTTCTTATTATATTTGTGATATGTAACAAACTATTCTAATAAACTTATTCTTTTGACCCACAAGCTTACTCTCACACTGTGTTCTTTTGTACAAGCTTTCAATGTTGCCCTGCTGGCCCTTGGTATAATTTCCTAAATTCGGAATTCAACTTGATATTGGGGTGTAAATAAATACAATACAATATAGTTTAGTAGTTGTAGTCAGGGAATAAAATGAAAATAATTTTCTAAATTCTTCTGATCCACTTAAATGGAATGTGTCTGTGTGTTCAAGTGCACACACAACACAACAAGTGTATGTATGTAAACAAACAAACAGTGAGCGGGAGTAATGAATAAATATAATATTGTAAGGCTAATATCAGCAGCAGCAGCAGCTGGACAGGTGGCTTCAGCCACACCCCAAAAATAAGCCTGAAGTGAAAAGAGAGTAGTGGTACTATGCCTCACAAGAAAGATATTGGGGTGTAGATACAATATAGTTTAGTAGTTGTAGTCAGGGAATAAAATGAAAATAATTTTCTAAGTTCTTCTGATCCACTTAAATGGAATGTGTCTCTGTGTTCAAGTGCACACACAACACAACAAGTTTAAAAACAAACAATGAAGTAAGTAATTAGTAAACTAAATAATATTGTAAAATATTCTCCACTTAGGATAGCGGTTCTGTTCTTGGCTTGCACCCCAAATGTGTGTGTGTGCAAGCAAATCAAAGTTGGGAAAAATAGAAAATAAATGGTAGTATATAATATATTTTAAAATAAATCCATACCTCCCACTCCCAGTCGACCCTCCCCCTTCATCCAATATCAGAAAAATCCTCTCCCCACAAACAGCCAGAGAAGAGAACAAAGAAAAAACTCTAACTGGTTCCCTTCACCAGACAAAGCTGCAGGGAATCAAAGAATATTTTCTAATAAAATCAATTCCCTCCCTGCCTACCTAACTTAAAAGCCTAAAGCCTCCCTCCACCCAGGCCTCCCTCCTTAATCTCAGTCAGATAGCCAGCAGCAGCCACAGTCCTCCCTCAAACACATCCGACTGCGATTTCTGGAAGGTGCCTCGGCTTTTTATGCCCTCTGAGACATCCAGAAGTGTCAGTCAAAACCTGGCCATGCCATTGGTGGAATTGTTAAAAAAATTTGCATGGTCCCATCCCATGCCCAGCCCAAATGGGCAGGTCTAAAAAAATAAAAAATAAAATAAAATAAAATAAAATCAATACGACGTTTTATTGCTATAAAAAACCCACTGCTGCTACTATTAAAATTCAGGCATTTAAAATAAATAAATTTCACATGTTTCTGTTGTGATTTGGTGTGTTTTTGGACCACGATTTCAAAAGAAAAATTGCGGTCGCCATTTTGGATTCCCCCCCACCGCATGGCATGGCGAGACGACGAGGATGACCCCCCCCCAGCCTGGTGCAATCAGCCCAGGACAGGAGAGGAGGGGGGGGAAGGCCGGGGAGGTGGCAAAGCCTCAGGCAGGCATATTTTCGCCTGCTTTTTCAGCCGAAAGTCGGGTTTTTTTTTTAAAAAAAACTTTTAAATTTTTTTTCTGTGCTTCGCATCGTGCGATCGCCGCAATCCCACAAACAGAAACGAAAAACCCGACCAAATTTTTCTTTTTGCGGTTCGAGTTTGAGTTGTAACGGCTTAATTACCGGTACCATTTCCGTTAATTCCAGAAATGAAAAACCAAAAACGGAAACGAAGATTTCGCTGCTCCGTGCCCATGTCTAGCTCGTTAGGTTCAGTACTGCCATTTAATGATGAAAGCCAGCTTTGGTCCTTTTAAAGGAGAAATGATGGATAAAACTATGATGATAGATAGATAGATAGATAGATAGATAGATAGATAGATAGATAGATAGATAGATAGATAGATAGATAGATAGATCATGTGTTGGAGACTTCTGTCACTGCACTAGTGGCCGGACGCTTGGAATACACATTTGGAACTGTCTAGCAATACCAAATCCTGTGGTAGGATTTTTGTACAGATTCTGACCCTCTCTCTGTGTACATTTTTTCATGATTGTTTCTTGCACATTCCATTTGGTATTAAGTTGGGATGTGCTGCTGCCTTAAAACAGAGCTCAAGGACAGAAAGGAGTCAGAAAAGAAGTTTTATACAGTATATATATTTGTAGAAGTCAAATGCTGACATCTACTGGCCATACAATACACTGCATTTTAAAATAAAACAAAGAGAATAAGAATTGGGGGGGGGGGATGACGAGCCTTCTGCAGAACCTGCCTTCTACTTTGTTAATCTTCCTCCTTTCAGCAGTTGACAGACTGAAAATCAGGGCTGTGCTAAGATTTTGCAGAGCTTGACCTGCAATCAAGCAAGGAGGTTAGCTGTTGTGAGTTTTTCGGGCTGTTTGGCCGTGTTCTGTTTTTCTTCCTGACATTTTGCCAGACTCTGTGGCCGGCATCTTCAGAGGGCAGTGAGCTCAAGGAACTAGGGCTCCTGTCCCCAGAGCACAGAGAAAGCTCCTAGTTCCCTGAGCTCCTTGCTCTCTGAAGATGCCAGCCACAGAGCCTGGCAAAAGGTCAGGAAGAAAAACTTCCAGAACACGGCCAAACAGCCCGAAAAACTCACAATAGCTATCAGATCTTGGCTGCAAAAGCCTTTGAGAATACATAAAACAAGGAGGTCTCTTCCTATGCCATGCCCAGTGGAGGCCAGGACTGCCCCATCTCGGCTGTCTTTCCGGAAACAGGCCAAGACCTTTCTCTTTAGGCAAGCTTTCCCTGAATGATGGACTACCTATTTTGTGTCTTTTATATGAATCTACCATACAAGATTACATAGACTTTGTGTTTATAATGACCTATAACTTTGTGTTTATATCACCCCATGTGTGATCGCATTGTCACTTTGTTTTCAATGTTAGTTTCCATCCCTCATAACCTTTGGGTGGTCTACTGTGCATGATTAGATGGAATTTTTACTCTTTCTTTAACTGCTTGCATTCTCTTGTAGCTTTAATGTTATCAATTAATGCTGTGTAAGGTGCCCCTCAATTCCCTGTTCTCAAACTTGAATATGTCTTAATTGTACTACATTGTATATTACCCCTCATTACTGTATGTCGCCTTGGGTCCTTTTCCAAGGAGAAAGGCAAGGTAAAACTAATATACTCTAAATCAATAATATAAGTGCTGCAAAAAATCTGGACCACAGGATTCTTGGGGAGGCTGGAGGAGGCAAAACAAGCAGAAGAGATGAGGTGTCCCACTGTTTCCTTGGAGGCTTTGCTTTATCCTCTAAGATTGGCATGTTTCTGTAAGAGGAGCATTTGAGCCTTTTGGCAGTAGCAAACCTCCCCCTTTGCTTGAAGGTCTAGTACTGTATACTTTCAGCACAATATAAGTACCACAGCAGCATTCATTCTGAACAACCATAGGTTTGGAGAAGTCTGGGCGTGGTCGGGACTTCTCTGTTGTTGCTCCTGGACTTTGGAACTCCCTCCCACAGGAGGCCAGGCTGGCCCCGTCTTTGATGTCCTTCTGCAAGGCAGCCAAGGCCTTAGCTTTAATATTGCTTTTTCAAATGATGCTAGATGTCTCTTCACGCACATGGTCAGGGGCGTAGCAAGGTTTTGGGTCGCCTGGGGATATAGTTGCTTTTGCGCCCCTCCGGCCCTCCCCAACCCCATTGCATCCACCCAGCAAGGGATGGCGGTCATGTGGGTATGGGGTAGGCCTGGGGTGTCCGTGCGTGCGAGCGTGCAGGTGGGCGTTTGTGTGTGCATGTGTGTGCCTTACCTCTCCTGCGGTGGCCCAGAGCAAGGCGAGGAAATGTTGGAGGAGGAGGAGGAGGAGGAGGAGGAGGAGGAGGAGGGCGCCGCAGCCACCGTGCTCGCACACCTGCCTTCGTACTTGCTTTGCTGCTTGCCTGGCGGCAGAGGCTGCGATGGAGTGGGTCCCATTGCCAAGCCTGAGGACTGCTGGTGGGAGGGCACAGGACTTCCTTCTCCCCCTCCCCCTCCAGGAGTCCCCAGATTGCTCTGCCCGGGGCAGATGTACCCTTCTGCCCCCCTAGATACACCCCTGCACATTGTTCTTAGTTTTAAATTTTATCTTTGGGCGCTTTTACACGACCCCTAAGATCCGCTGGCCACTTGAATTCAGACCAGAGATCTTAGGGGCTTGTCGCTCTTCCTGTGTTCCCACCCCCTCCGCACTTCCTGGCTGCTGGCTGCGTGAGGGGAGGGAGAAAACAAAGGAAGAAAAGATTGCCGCTCACCTCCGTTCTGCCTCTCGCTCTTCTTAAGTAGCTATTAAGGGGCGGGAGCCAAAAAACCAACAAACAGAAGCGAGGAGAGCCCCGCACTCACTATCGTTGCACCGCATCAAAGAATGTTCACCTCCAGAGAGCAGGTACTTGAAAAGTGCTCTGGGACACGCTTAGGTGGGCGTGGTCGCACTTAATTTCCTGTAAACTCCGGAGCTGGTGGGGAAACATTTTTAAGCTCCGGAGCTTGCAGCCATTTGCTGCGGAGTTTAGGGGTCGTGTATAAACACCCTTTAATGCAGTTAACAACCATTAACATTGTTAACTATCATTCCATACTTGTTGTCTTCAACTCTTAATAATATCCTCCAATGTTGAAGGCCATTTGGGGTCCTTTTGATGGAGAAAGATGGGGTGAAATATTTGAAACAAACAAACAAACAAACAAACAAATTCACACTTTCCCAAGCTCTACTCAGTTTCAGGTGTTAGTGCCTGAATGGGGTTTATGACTCATAGACTGCAGGGGAGTCTGTGACTATGAGATGACTATGAGACCTATCCCATGACCTTTAAAAGCCACGTTTTTTACATCAAGAAAAGCCGCTTCTAAAAATCGTGCCCCCACAATCATTCGGCTTTTCCAGGGGAAAACCTCAGACACGCCCCCTGAATCACATGCCAAGCGCGTTTCCCTGAACCACCACTGGGGGTTCTCTCTTTTTGCAGTGCTTCCTGGTGCACCTTTTAAACAGACTCTTAAGATGGTGGGGACCAGATGAGCTGGTATTTCTCCCTTTATTACATGTTTTCAAATACCGCCTTGTATGTTGTTTTTTTTATATAAAAAATTCATGTATCCGTCTACCCCAGTGATGGTGAACCTTTTAGAGACTGAGTGCCCAAACTGCAATTCAAAACCCACTAATTATTTTGCAAAGTGCCAATACAGTAATTTAACCTGTATACAGGTGGCCGTGAAGGGGCGATGTCGGGTGCCCACAGAAAGGGCTCCGAGTGCCACCTTTGGCACCCGTGCCATAGGTTTGCCATCACTGGTCTACCCTGTCTGTTTGTCTGCCTGCTCTTATGTGTGCTGCCGGAACTCCGGGAGCCCTTGCCGGCTGCCGTTCTCCCTGTTTTTAATCTCGCCATGCAGTGGTGGGGTGGTTATCTCAGCCACAATCTCAGTCTTTGGACCACCATTGCATAGCTTCAATTAGAAGCGTCGCAAGTCAGGGGCTGATTGCTGCTTCGCCACTGCTGGAGCTCCCACACCACTGGAGCGTCTGAGCTTCACTTTTTGAAGCTTGCTGTGGAGCAGCAGATCTGCTATCTCAGCCTGATCTTTTTCAACTCTGGACCACCGCTGCATTGCTGCAAGCGGAAAGCTGCCTTGGCGCGAGGAAGGGCATTGTTAACCCTTCCATTTCTTCCTTTCCTCAGGTTCTTTCATGGTAACTCTCCTCCCCGAGGGCTTGTCAACTGCTTAACTCAACATTGGCACGCTCCCCTCTTACTCCTGACCATCCCCATTGCCCCATGCTCCCTCTCCTCTTCCTTTGCTTCCTTTTTTTCGTTTTTACTGTAAAAAGTGATTTCTGGCCATGGGAACATATTGAGGCACAAGACTTCTGCCGCCGACATGGGAACTATGGAAGTGCTCCTTTGATTACATGATCACAGCAGTGGCGAAGGCATCTTTTTTTTTTTTAAGGGCCTCTTCTGGGATGTGGGATAGTGGCCTATGTCTACTTAGGAGGGTGATGTTGCTGAGGAGAAGAATAAAGGAAAGCAGCAAAGACTCAGAATGGGGGAAAGTAAAAGAAGAAAGAAGTGAAAGAAGAAAGTGCCAAAACAAGACTGCAGTTGAACTGGAGGCTGCGATTGGATGAGGGGGCCTGTAGACTGAAGTTCTCTATGGCACCCGCGGCATAGTGGCCTGCCAAAGGGGGCTGGTGGCCTCTTCCAAGCAGGGCAAGGGGGTCACCACAACATGAGGAACTGTATCAAAGGGTTGCGGCATTAGGAAGGTTGAGAACCACTGAATTAAGAAAAGATTGTTAAATGCAAAGGGGTGTCAAGGGAGACCAAGATCATCCACACTTTTTTATTCCTGATCACCTTGTACAGGTGTGAAAGTTGGACTGTGAATACCGTTGATAACCCACCGAGAGGGATGGAGTTCCTAAGTCTCAGAGCAGCAACAGAGAAGGGATCAGCTGAAATCCCTAGCTCTGAATGGATGCATTTGTCTATTTTATTTCTCCCCACATTTAGATTTTTTTTTTAAAAAAACCCAAATCTCTCCAAGTTCTTTCTATTCTGAATGTGATGACACTTGCAAATTTTGGGAGGGGGGGATCAAAAATTGAAAAAAGAGAGAATATTGGTGCCAATGAGAAGGGCATGATATACAAGATATTAGCATGATATACAAGACATAGACAAGACACTAAAACAACATTCTTAAAGAGAATGAGGCAAGAGGAGTTAGCAACAGAGCTTAAAGAGGAAGAATGGAACTCCATGTGGAATAAAATGATGAAATGCATCCCAACAAGGGTCAAAGAGAACTGTTATAAGGTAGTGTGGAGATAGTACTTAATGCCTGTGAGGATGAATTTAATAAACAGATTGAATCCACCTTCATGCTGGGAATGTAAGAAAGAAATAGGGACCTGTTTACACATGTGGTGGCTCTGTGAAAAGAGGAAAAAAGAGTGGATGCAAATATTTCAAGAAATAAAGAGTGTATTGGGCAAGGAGTCTGTGAAGATTCTCAGTTGTCCTGGTGAGGTTATCTGGAATCTGAGTCATGGCAACTGGACTTCTTTTCGGACTGATGAAGCTGCTTGGATGAGTACCGAAACATTTCAATCTCTCAAGAAAAGAAGTCCAATGACTCAACTTTCAGATTGGGCACAGAGGTGCATATGGCTACTAAGATGGACCTGTTGACCAAGCTTAACAATTAACAATTAAATATGGTAGAAATAGACCTACTCATTATTACAGTAACTGTAGCAAAGCTAATCATGGCAGAAAACTCCTGAGTTAGTAGTCAATTTAAAACAAGATTGGTATAAAGCAGGGCTGTCCAACTTTAAACAGGCCGAGGTCTACTTTTTCTGGCCCAAAGTGCGTGAGGGCTACTATACTAATACCTCTGCTTACAATTTTTTTCCATCCCAAGCACATGCTCGTCTGGAATGGATTAATTGATTTTCAATGCATTCCGATGGGAAGGCTGACCATGCACATGCTTCCCTTGAACCCACTTGATCATCAGGCCAGTGGTGGTGGTGGGGGGGGACAGGGGACCACAGCATGGCCCTTGAACTGTCCCGCTTGGCTACGACAGTGGGCTGGCAGACCCAGAACTTTGCTGGGGCAGTGGTGGTCTTTGGGATGGGGGAGGGTGGGGTGGAGAACTTATCCCCTCACTTTTTTATTGGTGGCTGGCGGGCTACCTTTGAACCCTTCGCGGGCTACCGGTAGCCCACGGTCTACCTGTTGGGCAGGCCTGGTATAAAGAAATCTGGAACATGGCTATTAATGCAAAATTAGCTTAGGATGTGAAAACGAGCAAAGGGTATCTTACATTAATGATTTTAAAGATATCTGGAATCAGTTCTTGGCACATGTATTTCAGAAAGGAAATGGATATACTCCCAGTAAAAAAAGTCAATGTGTTTCTAGAAAGAATGGGGGAAGCTCGATAAAAGAGTAGAAATCAGCAAAGTAATAATAAAATAAGTTGATTTGGAACAAAAGAATGGGTGAAGGGTACACAAAGCCAAACAAAGTTTGTGGTTATCCTCTTTTCTTCTTTAGTTTATATATTCTATTATTATTTTTTAAATAATAGGTTATATTGTGTTGTTGTACTGTGTTTTTATTGTTGAATATATGATTCTTATATTTCCTTCTTATATATGGAGAGCATTTTTAACAAAACAAATTCTGGGTGTATCCAACCACACTTGGCCCATAAAAGGATTCTGATTCTGATTCTGCTGACGTTCTTGTGTTTTTCTTCACTTTTCTGTTTCATTTAATGTTTGTTTTCTATACATATCTTTAATAATAAGAAAGCCTTATTTCAAAGAATGAAACTGCCCAGCCCAAGTCCCTTAGCCAGAGTCAACTGTTCTGGCCTGTTGCACCAGAAACAACCCAGACTAACAAGTTTTATTTGAGATGTGTAGATTGTTTTCATGAAACAAATGGATTTTTTCCCTATCTAGCTTTTGTCTTCCTATTTTCTGCCACTAGGTGGCAGCATCACAACATTATTGATCACATGCTCTGTAGCTTCCCATCGTATTAAGAACAATAGGCAGCTGGATGAATCCTGATCTACTACAGTATTAGCAATAGTGTTTGATGCTTTTTGATTCTCCCTGGTTCTGTGCATAAGGGCCTGTATGAGCAACGTACAGGGATCTTTCCCCAGCTTCTCCTTTCCAGAAACGAAAGAAGGATCATGGTTTTATTATGTGATAAATGCTACTGGAGTTATTCACCAGACAGAGAAAATTTCAAAAATTATTGCTGCAGGGGAATGCAGCAGTAGATATTGCGCAACAGAGCAAAACAGCTTTCCTCAAGGCAATTACCCCAGTTCTGGCTCGCCTGCATTGGCTGCCCGTTGTCCTCCGGATAAGGTTCAAAGTCCTGGTTTTGATTTTCAAAACTCTCCATGCCTTGGGACCAGAGTACCTGTCGGACTCGGAGCATATCTCCCAGAGGTCAACTGAGGTCAGGCCCACTAGAATGGCGCAGGTGCGCTCACTTAGGGTGGCCACACCCAGGGAGGCGCGGAAACCGTGCCTTCTCTGTGGTGGGCCCCACTTTGTGGAACCATCTTCCTAGTGAGTTGTGCCTTGCACAGTCCCTGCCCGCCTTTAAAAAGGCTCTGAAAACCTTCCTTTTAAAAGAGGCATTTGGCGACCTCATTACTTAATTTTTTTATTACTTAATTTTTTTACTTATTTTTTTTAAAAAATCTTCTTCTTCTCCTCTTTGCCACCCGCGTCGCCTCTTGTGGAGGTTCCCTCCTCCTATTTTATTAGTTTTTTCTTGTTCTCTTTTGCTGTTTTATACTGTTGTTTTTATTCTAATTGTAAACCGCCCAGAGTTCCATCTAGAAGATGGGCGATCTATAAATAAATAAATAAATAAATAAATAAATAAATAAATAAATAAATAAATTGTAATAATGGGAGCACCCCAAGTAAAAATTATTTTGAAACTAGGATCAGCAGCAAGTTTGGCACAAATTTAGTAGACACCATTCACACTTGTTGAAAAACAGCCTGTACAGTTACATTGGGTTTGAGTGAGATGTAAACTGATGGGGAAAAAAAGGAGTCAAGTTATGGGATTTTTCCATTGCATGGTGCCATATACTGAATGGTAGAGTACAAAAGGTTACCCCGTAGACCATCTTGACTTCTGCATTGGTGCTGCCATTATTTAGCCTTTGCTATGTAAAGCTTGGCATCCTTCCTGCTGTCAATGTGGATACAATATTGTGCAGCAGCTTTGAGTCATTCCTGACTTTTTGAATCCTAGGTACAGAAGCACAATATCCCACATTCATAAACTGGGTGTTTTTGTTGTTGTTTCAAAGAAATGAATAATAAGACATTTGAAGCATGTTTGGGACTTTAAAAAAAGAAATGGAGGAATCTTGTAGGTCCCTCTGCTGGTTAACCGGGGTTATTGCATTGCCAGTGGCCTTAGCAGCCTGTTTAAAATTTGTAAAACAGAGCAGTGCTGTACATACTGACTCACCTGTGCCATTGAATATAATGAGATTGATTTCCTGGAAACGGATGACGATGCAGAATTCTAAAGCAATTTGAAGCACTTAGATGAGTTATTCCAGACATTAAAGGAGCTTTCCATGTTGCTTATAGGGTTAAGCACCATGGCTGGACTATAACTATCCAGAAGTTATAAGAGCCGTGTGCTGCAGTGGTTGAACTGCAGTACTGCACTCAAGCCTGTGCTCATGACCTGAGTGGATACAGTGACTGTATCCATTTAGTGGCTCTCCTACCATCTGGTAAATTGAGTACCCAGCTCACTGGATCATGGGGGAATATGTAGCCTGTGTAATTACACTGTAAACCACACAGAGTGTGCTTTAAATGCTATGGGGTGGTATAGCAGCACATTTTGCTGTTAGCGTTCAAAGCACACAGTCTGTAGTTCACGCTGGGAGAAAATCCAACCAGGAAGCAGCCTCTGAGGCCTTATCTTTCCCTCTTCCCAGTGCTGGCCAATCAGACAAGAGGGCGGGATGATGTATGTCCTTGCACAGCTCCTGATTGGCGAGTGCCAGGGAGAGAGAAAGATGATGCATCAGAGGCTGCTTCCTGGTTGGAATTTTGCCCAGCGTGAGCTACAGCAAGGTAAGACATTGGTTAATTTTGTTCCGGGGGTGGGACTGTGCAGGCAAGTTTTGTTTCAGAACCAGTCCCCTTCCGAAACGAAACACCCATCTCTAGTTGATAGTGAATCATTTCAAAGCTATAGAACTAGCCGGCACTGAGAACTTCTTGTCCGCAAATCTGGCTAAACTGTTTTGGTGGCCACCCATCATCACATCTGACGGTCATGAATCCTGGGGTACCTCCCTTAACAGTTAGTCAGCTCATCTTCTTTTTACTGGTTCCAGGCGAGGAGCACCCTGGAGGGATCTTAAGTGGAGAAATCCATATGCCAGCCTGCACCCCTGTTGCCGTCTTTGCCTGCAAGCACTTTTTCATCCTTCCACTTCCCAGAGACTAGGACTTGGGCAAATAAAGGACTTTATTAAGTTGTTAATAAGATTCCATTTTCTTGCAAATGCCGCAGTCACCCATTATTAATTTAAAACTGTATTTAGCCTGACATGCTGAAGTGCTGGGCCTCATTATTAATGCATAGGCCCTTGCCTTGTATAATTAAAGACGGTGATTATGAAGTTCCGATGTGGCTTATTGATAGCAAGGTGGCAGCGGCTGTTTCTTGTACAAGGGGCCTCCTCTCCCTCCTCCCAAGCTTGGCTGACCTTCCAGCGTTAATTTCTTCTAGAAAGCAC
>JAHTLZ010003280.1:0-14657 GCA_023846285.1 Phrynocephalus versicolor | reverse complement strand
TGGGTGGGAATCCCTCCTCTTCGGCCCCTCCCTTCTGGTGTTTGGCCAGCACTGCCCCTCCAGGTGCTTCTCTCACCAACACCCAAGAAGCAGAGAAAGGAGCAGGTGTAAAAATCAGGGTGGCTCCTTCAGGCCCAGTCCAGCAGCAGCAGAAGCAAAAGTCTTTGCTGGATGGTATCGTGGCTGCTGAGGAAGCTATGAAACTGCTACAGACCAATCGGGTAGTGCTAGTTATTTTCATCTTCTGAAGCATCTTGCCTCCCTGAAACACAAGGGTGCTGATACATCAGGATTTGTGCTTTTTAAACTTTACCTTGCCCCTGGGTTTATAGAAAGGAAAGCAGTTGAATATTGTCAAAGCTATTTGTTGGCCAAACAAATTTTTGTGAAATGTCAACAATTCCTCCAGTGATTCATAGCATATACATTAAACCCCCCCCCCCAACACACACACCCTTTTGCAGTTCATATACTATGGTCCTAGTATATTGCTGGACCACAGTATATAAAACAAAGGCCCCCTGGGACAATGTGAATGGACTTATTTCATGCCTCCTGTACTTACTCCAGGCCTGGCACTACCCAAACAGGCCTTTGACGGGCTTCTGGGGCTCGTCAGGGGCCCCAAAAGTGCTTTCCGGTGAATCGGAAGTAACTTCCGGCAAACCAGAAGTGACTTCCGGATCACTGAAAACCACTCCTGAGGCCTTTGACAGGCTTCTGAGGCCTGTTGGAGCCCCCGAAAGTGCTTTCCAGTGAACCAGAAGTGACTTCTGGATCAGCAGAAAGCTGAGGCCTTCAACAGGCCCCAGAAGCCCGTCGCAGGCTTCTTCAGGGCAGCGCTAGGCCTTAGGTAAGTGTAGGAGGCCCCATATAGCCCCCCACCCCCACCCCGACCCAGCATCTACATATCACAGACTTTCCAATATTGTGTGTTGGGTCGGGTCCCTAACCCCCGCAATAGGCGGGGGTTACTATATAACTATGGGCTCATCTTAACTCGGATCTTTAACAATATCAGTTTTATAAGGCCAGAGACCTTTGGGTAGTAGGCGGCATAAAAGCTAAATAAATAAATAAATAAATAAGGCAGCTAAACCTAGGGCCTAAAATGATGCACAAATCCAACTGTGATCAAAACTCTTGCCAAGAATATTATTTCTAGGGATACTCTCCTTTTTTCCTGATCAAAGTCATTTTTAGTCTCCCAGGATTATTTGGAGAGAGATGCTTTAATGTAAGAACTCTCTGCAAACTGTCTGGCCAATCTAGAAGAAATACTGTAAATCCTCCTCCTTCTTATGGTGCCATTCTGATAAAAGCAGAGGACTCAACAACGTGTCGCTTGGGGATGCTACATATGTAGATGATTGTAAAAAGCAATATGAAAAGCACTCCCTCACAAACATCACCAACTCTAGGGAATTATAATTCACAAAATGTTCAGCTAAATGATGGCAAATTTGGCCCTGAAGAAATGAGAGATGTTTGGTTAGAATCTAATGAGACTACATTAACTTGCAGTAAGCAAAGGAGGTCAGGATTCAAACCTCACTCTATAAAAACTCTCTCAAACCAACATAAGCCATTCCAATAACTGTCTGTGTATTAGGGGGTTCAAAAGGAGAACTGAGTAATGTTAAGTCCTTTGCTAGATGATGTCAAAATGACGGCGGCAGGCCCACAGTCACCATTGCCTCCTGTCCCGGAATGGGACTGAGTGGACTTCGGGTTAGTCACTTTCATTCAAATATGGTACATTTTTAAATAAAAGAAACATGATACCAGTCTACAATTGAACCAGAAGTTTACTTGACTTTTTCTATTTTGGTTAAAGCTCATAAAAAACCTACCGGCAAGTCTTAGGTTGGTCTATCCTGCCTGGTATTTCTTTTAACCCCATTGATCCAATTTTGCAATCCCAGCCCTGAAATAAATAGAAGACACAAAATATTGGTGTTAAACTGGGTCACAGCTTTATCAAATTAACTTTAATTAATATATGAAGGGGGCCTGCCATAGTGCAAATGCTCATGGGGCAGGAAATTCCCTAGCCAAACCAGACAATACCCCAGGTGAGTTCCTTGATGGTAGGAATTTTGGCACCCTACCAAGTCAATAGTAAACAAAAACAAGGGCAGCCCTAGTAAGTTTAACCAGAGCTTATTAATTTCACTAATCTTAACCATAACTCATAACTTTTATTTACTAGGCTGTCATGTCCCTGTACTGGGACATCTTCTGGGGCTCACATAAGCACTTTGCAATACCTGCTTTTGAGACCAAATCCTAGATTACGACCCTATTTATCTAACGGTAATGAGAATGGGATGGGCAGAAACACACCACAACCAAGGAGGTGATGGTCAAAAATTCCCATCCGGCCCCGTAGCGACCAGCTAATCTCTTTCTCATTACTTCTAAGGAGGGTGGGAGAGGGTGATGAATAGTGGCGAAGAGGCCATATGGTTGAGGCTGGGAGCTTTTAAATGCACCCAGACCTGGACTCCCGGGCAGCATCATGTGAGCACTATTTCACACCGTCCTAGGAGCCAGGTTGCAAAGTGTCCCGGCGGCGAACTGGTTGCTGCCGAGACTCCCTCCTTGACCCTGCTGAGATAGAAGAAACAGTCATCTGTGCAACTAGCAATGACACCATTCAAAATGAAATTATTCCACTCACTCAGATGAGATGCGGTCCTCATGGACTCACAGGAAATTGAGGCAGCAGCGAGTGGCAAAGCTATCCTCTCTGAAGGAAGGAGATGCTTTGCAGTCCCTAGATGAAACTTCAAAGTCCAATAATCCTTCCGAGGGCAGCATAGAATGACCTTAGAAAAAGGAGTCAAAGAGAGCATGTCTCTGTAAACCAAGGGAAAACGTTGGGCCACAAGCCAAAGATACAGTGATCCTTTTTCTGGGCCCCTATAAATCTCCTGATGTAAAATGCGGCTGCATAAGAATGTTCCAAAGCAGAAGCTATCAGCATTTCATGAAGTAGAAGAGCATGTTAGATAACTGCAAACTACTTTCCCATGTAGACACTTCATTTTCATCTCATAGGTTTCATTGCTGAATCCCCACTGTTTAAAGCACGAAGGATTTTTTTTTAAAAAAATCAGACAAATAAAATCATTTTATGTTATATAAGGCAGAACACTTTATATTGGTTACACATTCTGTGAGAAATCTCTATGCATTCAGGAAAGAACTGAGTGACATGGCTAGTGGGCCACAATAAGACTTTTCAGATGTTTCTATCCCCCTTTCATACCTCTAAATACTATGCTACCGGAATTTAGTACTAAGTGATACTACCCAGTTTCAGCTATGAAACAGGGGTAGAGGGGTGGGGACATTTAATGTGATGGCTCTTTTGTCCTACATGCCTTGTAGAAAGAAATTAGGTGGCAGTGTTGGTGCAGCCTTACAATTGTTCCCAGATGGTTGAAATTGCCAACCCTTAAGGGTGTGTGTGTGTGTGTGTGTGTGTGTGTGTGTGTGTGTGTTTTGTGATAATGTGAACAGTGCCAAATAGCCTCTATATAATTGTGAGGAAAATCAGATCTTTCAGATTATTATTTATTATTATTTATTTAGAGTATTTTTACCCTGCCTTTCTCTTTGGAACAGGACCCAAGGCGACTCACAGTAATGAGGGACAATACACAGCCCAGTACAATTAAGACATGTTCAAGTATTTGAGAAAAAGGAATTGAAGGACATCTAAGTAGTCATAAACACAAAGTCTATGTGAACCCATAGATTCATATAAAATACACATGGTAGTCCATCATTCAGGGAAAGCTTGCCTGAAGAGAAAGGTTTTTGCCTGTTTGCAGAAGGACAACAGAGATGAGGCAGTCCTGGCCTCTAGTGGGAGGGAGTTCCAGAGTCTGGGCACAGCAGTCGAGAAGGCCCTTTCATGGGTTCCCACAAGATTTACCTGTGAGGGTGGGGGAATGGAGAGCAGGGCCTCTCCTGATGACCTTAACACCCGAGTTGGTTCATACTGTGAGATCTGATCTCTGAGGTAGCTAGGACCAAGGTCATATAGTGCTTTGTAGGTCAATGTCAGCACCTTGAATTGTGCTCGATAGCTGAATGGCAGCCAGTGGAGCTGTTTTAATAGGGATGTAATGTGATCTCTGTACCTCTCTCCAGTCAGCAGTCTGGCTGCTGCATTTTGAACCCGCTGAAGTTTCCTGAGACTTTTCATTGATAGCCCCACATACAGCACATTACAGTAGTCCAGCTGGGACGTCACTAGGGCATGTGTCACTGTGGCCAGAGCTGGTTTCTCAAGAAAGGGGCGTAGCTTGTGTACTAGCCTTAATTGTGCAAATGCACTCCTGGCCACAGCTGTGACCTGGACATCCAAGCTCAAGGATGATTCCAAGAGCACCCCTAAACTGCGTATCTGATTTCTTAATTGGAGGGTGACCCAGTCTAGTACAGGTTGCATTCCTATCCCTTGTTCTCTCTTTCAACTGACAAGGAGCACCTCTGTCTTTTCTGGATTTAATTTCATTTTGTTCATCCTCATCCAGTTCATTACTGCAGCTAAACACTCATGTAAAGTTGAGATAGTAACTCCCTTAGAGTCCGGGGGTGATGAGAGGTAGAGCTGGGTATCATCGGCATACTGGTGGCACCTAACCCCAGAAGACCTGATAATCTCTCCCAGTGGTTTCATATAGATGTTAAATAACATAGGAGACAGAACAGAGCCCTTGGGAATGCCATAGGTCAGCAGCTGTGGTGTCTAATAGGAGTCACTTAACACCACTTTCTGTGTTCTATCCTGCAGGAAGGACTAGAGCCACTTTAACACAGTACCCCCAATTCCCATTTCAGAGAGACGAGTCAGGAGGATGTCATGGTCTATAGTGTCAAAAGCAGCTGAGAGGTCTAGCAAAACCAAAAGGGACACTAATCCCCTATCCATTTCCCTGCATAAGTCATCTACCAATGCAACCAGTGCCGTCTCAGTCCCATAGCCAGGCCTGAAGCCAGATTTAAATGGATCCAGGTAGTTTATCTCATCCAGAAACCTCTGGAGCTGTGGGGCAACAACCCACTCTAGGATTAGAGTAAGCAAGTTACAAATCTGTATGTAAGAAGAAAACAAAAAAGTTACTATCAATTTGCTGAAGTGAAGGACATGAGAACAAAACACGCACGGTCCCTCTTAGCTGCCAAAGACAAAGAGCCCAACTGAACCTCAGTATCTTTAGTAAATTAATAGCTTAGTTTAGGAGTAAGAAGGCTCCCCCAACACCATCAATCTACATATCTACTCTACCCAGTTATAATATTCATAATTTAATTACTGCCATACAATGGAATTCTAATGGGATATGGTCATTTAGTGATATTCTTAGAGTTTGATACCAGAGAGCTAAAATGCACACCCCTCAACTACAGCAGGTAATCTCTGGTTGTTTCAGCCTACTGCAGGCTCCAGGATTCCACTACATGGAGCCACAGCAGTCAAAATGGAATTAGATTGCTGTAATTGGGTAGGGAAGATTCAATCAATGGCTAACTAGAAAAGTAAATCAATACAAGTTAAACATCCTGTCCAATACAAGGAATCAAGAAATCTGTCACTTGCACTCTCTTGTCTGTCTGTTTAACATTGCCATCATAATCATCTCAAGTTTCTTCCTTCCCATTGCCAATTTTGTTGAATTCTTGTTTTAAAATGGACCAAAGGACATGCTCCCCAACAGCGTTAGCCAAATTCAGTAGACACAGCTCTTCCCAGAATGGAATAGACTATGTTAGACTTGTCATATAGATGTTAAAAATGAGAATTGTGCCAGATTTAGAAGTTACCAACTCTCGTCCTGGGTAAATAATACACAAGACCAGATGTGCAAACAATGTTCAAAGTCTTCTGCTCATATGAATAAATCTTGTCTGTTTCACTCTCTTTCCACTTTCATTTTTTTAATTTCATTTTTCCCTATCCCCTTTGGACAGAAATATGTGAATTGTGTCCGATTCCTCTCAGAGATGTGAGCCAAACACATATTTCCCTATCCTTTACACTAAATTGGCTGCCCACTCTATCGAGGAAATCAGAATGAGTAGACTGAAATCCAACTTCAGCAGAAGAATGTTGGACAAATGTTCAGGGACCCCTGAGGAAAAATACCCTCACATAGACACTGAAAAAAAATTCACAAGGGATGCTAGGCATTCTTACTTCTGAATTACAGCCCCCTCATAGAACTACTTAAAGAGAAAGACAACTCTCTCAAAAGTTTTAATACTATTTAAATGGAATAGTTTCTTGCCAAAAATGTGAACAAAAGGGTGAACCTGGGGAAGAGAGATTGTGAGGGAAAGTTGGTACTGCATGTGAAAAATTCAGATACATAAAGAAGTGCCTTCAAAGGAAGTGTAGGAAGGGGAATGGAATGAGTGGTGGATTTGCCAATGATGAAGGGGAAGTATGCTGAAGCACAGTGAAGCCAGCATATATTTAGCGAGAGGCAGACACAAGGGAGAAAGCATTGTTGTTCTTTAGGTCTTGGTAAACTATGCCTGCAACTCATTTGAGCATGAATATAAAACCAGACAATGCAATCTACTTTTCTGTTTGAGGTCATACAAGGATAACCATGAAAAGAGAAAAAGAAAACAAGCAACTGTTATTGATGATGGGGCAGGGGGAGGGGGTTGAAACCATAAAAAGATGGCAAGACCAGAATGGAAGGTGACATGGCAACAAGTGCCCAGTCCTCTTTAGATCTGGTTCCAATTCCACTGCCAGCTGTTCCCATGTGTGCTACAAATGAGCACCCCAGGTCACAGAAGGCAGAGCCAGACAGAGGATGGGTTGACCTCTTGTACCAAGCAGACTTGTTGATATGACAGAGTTGGAGGGGGGGGGGACGATCTAAAAACCCTGCATACAATTAGTGGAAGAAACAGAACGATGTTAATGGCAATTTGAACAAGTACAGATATATGGAGACCAAGAACTAAAATTAGCAGGAGAGTAGATGCAGATTTGTGTAGTTTAAGGTCCGCATTTTGTGCAAAGGGGGCTTTCCTGCAAGATTAATAGCTGTGCTTAGTCTGGGAATCAGTCAGATACTCCTATTATTTTTCTACTTCTAAAGAAGAAAAACCAGACATCTCTCATGCTCTCTTGGGATGTATGAAAACTAAATAATAACTGCAGATTTAACTATACAGTATATCTTTCTCCAAGTTGTGGTGATACAAAGTTCCTTCAGGGTTTCTACACTATAACTGGTATGAGCAGGTTGATACATTATAGGTGTTTTGAACCACAACTCCCACATTTCTTAACTTCTAGTCATGTCACCTGAGGCTTATGGCTGCGCTCCAAAACAACTGGAAGATACCAAGTTGTATTTTAAGATGAACTTGGAAAGGTCCACAGCTATAGAATGGGTGGCTATGCAGTGCATAATATACTCAGTAAACACAAGGCATGCACCCAAATATAAAGATCAATAAAGATGAAAGGTAGATTGAAGAAGTGCATATTGAAAATGGTTTAAGGAACTAAAAAAGCAAAAAGCAAAGTATTCTATTTATATTCCGCCCCACAGTGCTTAAGCACTGTCCATTAAGTCTTGGTAAATGATGCTTTAAAATTTAATTATGCAGGCTACACATTGCCCCCCCCCCCCAGCAACCTGGGTGGGTACTCATTTTACCAACCTCGGAAGGATGGAAGGCTTCCACTAATTTTCACACTAGTGGATCACACAGTCCTCAGGTAAATGCAGGAATGTCTCTGGCAAATTCACCTTAAACCTAAGAACCACTTCTTAGTGTCGCTAGGGTAGGCATTAGCCAGAAAAGACAATCACCCCTGAATACTCTACCAAGTATTAGGATTGTCCCCGAGCCCCAGCCCCAACCACAACCTCGTTACCTCAAGCTGGTATACTTTTTACATCCAAATGCAGAATGAAAATGTTTCTCTCATTCATTTAATATCTTCTATCCCCTTAGGTAGCCCATAACCTTTTTTGACTTGTGTGTAATTCTTTCCTGTGTTAGACTGCTAAAGATCATCTAAAATTTATTCATAAAATTAAATAATGAGAGTAGTTGGTTCTAAGCAAACCAAAGTTTTGTATTAAGGAAACTCTGGTAGATGGTAGAAGAGAAAGATAAAGTGAATATAAGATAAAGGGTTAAATGATTGTAAAATATAAATACATTATTTTGCATTCAGATTAAACTAACTACTTTTACAGACTCTACACGGCACACTCTCGCTGAGATTTCTTTCAACTGTATTTACAGCACAGATTCTCTGATTAACTTTCTCTCTTTTTGACTGTAACTACTTTCTACTAGGTATGTACATTCTGGATTTTGGACTAAAACACCACATTTCTTGGCAGTGGCACAGCAAGGTTTTAGGGAACCTGTGGCCAAAGTTATTTTTGTACCCTTCTGGCCCTCCCCTGTGGGTGTGAAGTGGGCGTGGGGCATGGGGGTACACATTAGCGGGCACATGCCTTACCTCTCCCGTGCGTTGCAACGAAGAGTTGGAGGACGAGGGCACCGCAGCCACTGTGCACACCTGCCTGCCTGCAGCCAGATTCAGAGATGGCGGGTGGGGATGCGGGATGTGGTAGGAGATTTGGTGCCCCCAATTGCTGACTCTGGGGTGCCCCTCCCCCTTGCCCTACCCACACCATGCCCCTGTTTCTTGGGGTTAGTCCTACTTGCAGGATTCAAATATCATAAACACCCAAAGACAAAGCTGGTTAGCCAAAGCCCTGGATAGACCCAATTTCCATTTGTAAGGGGAGTTTCCCAGAAAACATTAATTCTTCCCATTAATAATTCAGGCAACTGCTTTCTCAAAAAGGATGCTAGGCCTTGTGCAAGGCATAAAGACTGTCAGGTGGGATTTCCCTCCAATTTAGTACCATTTAGATGTCTGCCAGGTCCTACAGGCGAGACTTCCAAAAAGTATAGTAGGTAGTCCAAAAATCTGAAATATTCATTCTAACCCTCTACTAGATTCTTCAACAGATGCTTACAAACTTTATTCTTAAAACAGATTGGCTTTCACTCAAATGCCACCTGCCAACACATTCCATTCAAACCAACCAATCAACATGCAGCCCTGCACTTAACAATCTATCATGCATCTGCCAGCCAGCACACAGCCTATGCATTTATACTATTCATGCATTCATACCCATTCATCATACAAACCTGCCACCCCATATATTTACAAATACAGTGTACTTCCAAGATTGGCTAGCATGGGCTAAATTGCCACATACCTATGCTCCCATTGACCTTAAAACATAGTTAAAGCACATTGTCCTGCTGTTCTAAATTTGTCTACAGTTAAAATCTAAATTCTGAAACAAATAATCTCACGGTGTCTAATTTACTAACAAATGATTTGGGATCCCTGTCCAAGCACCACATAGTAGCATAGGGGATGCTAAGACTAATTTTTCATACACATTTTTAAATATGTGTATTCAGCCCTACTCAATCAATGCAGTTCTAAGGCTGCATTCTTGGGATAGAGAACAGGGATCAAACTCTATAGAAGTAATAGACCCTTTTTGGGACTGTCTCTTATCTTCTTGTCTAAAGCAAACTATTGTGTGGTTCATCGTGAAAAGATCTAAGTTGACACCAGATTATCTGAATAATTACAGCCCTGTCGCCAACATTAATTATGAGCAAGTGATAGAGAGAGTAAGGGTGGTGGAGCAACTGCATATATGCCTGGAAAAGATGGACTGCCTTGATCCACCCTGATCGGGGCTCAGGCCATGTCATGGCACCCAGATAGCACTGGTAGCACTGTGCCAATGACCGTTTCAGGGAGGCTGGCAGGTGGACATTGACCCTCTTGATACTCTTGGATCTCTCTGCTGCCTTTGATACCGTAAATCAGTGATGGTGAACTTTTTAGAGACTGAGTGCCCAAACTGCGATTCAAAACCCACTAATTTTTCACAAAGTGCCAATACAGCAATTTAACCTGAATACAGGTGGCTGTGAAGGGACGATGTCAGGTGCCCACAGAAAGGGCTCCAAGTGCCAACTTTGGCAACCGTGCCATAGGTTTGCCAATACTGTCATAGACCATGGCATCCTCCTGGACAGGATTTTGGGATAGGGATTAGAATTCACTAGCTCAGCTTCTACCTTTAGAAATCACAAAAGACAAGACTACTCTCTCTTTCACATGGCTGCTAATCATATATTTGACAATAGCTATCATATCATTTCTCTTCTCTCCTGCAGCTGACATGTACCCAGATCTCTCAGCTGCTTTTTATAGCTGTTGGTTTGTAGACCCTTTATCATTTTGTTGACACCCCTACCCCCCGGACATTTTATAGCTTCTTCTAGTGTAGTGCCAAGAACTAGATACAGTATTCCAGATCTGGATGCTGAGTCATGGCAAATGGACTTGTTTTTCTTGACAGATAGAAACATTTCGCTGCTCATTCACACAGCTTCATCTCTCTGAATAAAGCTAGTGGGAGTCCTCCATCTTCTAGTCCGCTTTGACCTCTTGTCACCCTGGTTTGAAATAGGCTCATAAGATGAACAATGGCCTGAATAGGCTTGTTAGGTAGACAATAGTATCCATAGCCTTAAGGTGAACAATGGCCTGCACACTCCTCACTGCATTGGACCACATATACTACATTGCTCTTTTTTGTTTTTTTGTTTTGTTCTGGTATCGGGTCCTTTGGGTGGATGAGTCTCTGCCTTAGTGTGTTTGTGGGTTTGAAATAAACATGGATGTGGTGTTTGCCAAAAATTCTTTTAAGCTTCTCAGACACTCCAGCCATTTAGGGAATTACCAAGTTCTACCGTTGGGTCTGGGTCTCAGACTGATCCCTTGTTCTTTTGGGTCAGCACGATGCTTTGTTGAAGGCCCACTTTGGATATTCACAGGCCTTACGTGCTATCTTCAGGTGCATGTCTGTCTTCTCCTTGGCTTCTGTGGAGGTGTGGATGCTCTCTTGTCTGTAATTTAGGATCCTTATGACTCTAATTTGTGTTGTAATGGATGGTGGGAGTCAAACAGTAAGTACTGATCTGTGTGGCTGGGTTTCCTGTAAACTTCTACTCCCAGGCCACAGTTGGGTCTGATGATGACTGCACAATCCAGGAAAGCCAGCCTGTTGTCTTGGGTGTCTCCCCTAGTGAACTTAATATTAGGGTCCACCACATTGATGTGGTCTGTAAAGGCCTTTACTTCCTGGGTCTTAATTTTCACCCAGGTATCATCTACATACCTGAACCAGTGTGATGGTGTCCCTGGGAAGGCGCTGAGTGCCTTCTTCTCCACTTCTTCCATGTATAAGTTTGCAACAATTGGTGACACTGGGGAACCCATGGCACAACCATACTTCTGTCTGTAGAATCCCCCTCTGTACATGAAATATGTGGTGTTCAGACACAGGTCCAGGAGCAGGTCCAGGGTTGAGGCTGCTTCTGGAAGTGAGGGTGCTGTCTTCTCTTATTCTTCTCTTTACAGTTGTTAGAGCATTGGTGGTAGGAATGCTGGTAAAGAGGGATGTAACATCAAAGGATACCATGGTTTCATCTGTATCCAGTTTCAGCTCCCTGGCTTTAGAAACAAACTCCTCTGAATTATGCACATGGTGGTCTGTGAGTCCAACCAGTGGGGCTAAGATAGTTGCCTGGTATCTGAAAAAAGCCATATTGGTCAGTAATAATATGGCCTTTGATCCAAACACAGACAGGAAAATGGGCTAATTTAGAGATATGTATTCCTTTCACATCCATTTTCACCCATAATCATGGCTGTTTCTCAGTAGACTGTGAGATTTGAGAAAAGACCATGTACACAGGCAAAGAGGAAGATACCTTTGAGGAAAGGTTGTAGTTCATAGGTAGACAACATGCTCTGCTAACAGAGGGTTTCACATCCCTTCTCTCACGTGCACTCCCAGACGCATTTGGTGGGGCCACTGTGAGATACAGAAAGCTGGAGTAGATGGGCCTTTGGCCTGATCCATCATGGCTCTTCTTATGTTCTTATGTTCACATCTCTAAATGGTTCAGCAGAAGCTTCCTCCCTGAAACCTTGGACAGCTGGTGTTAGCCAAGGTGGAGACTATTCCTGTAATCCCTATGCGAACTGGAGTCCAACAACATCTACAGTGGCATGTGTTCCGCACTAGTGATGTAAATTACACTGAGCTTGGTGAACTAATACCATAAAAATTTTCCTTTGTACCAAGAGCTATTATTGCTAAATATGGATACCAATGGAAAACTTTAGCCAAACACCTGGCAGATTTGCTTTGACTGAGATTCCTGCCTTGAGCAGGGGGTTAGACCTTGTAGGCCTCTTCCAACTTCATGATTCTAGGATTCTATGCTTTCCCCCAATATTTACATTTAGCACATTGAAAAATTTGTTCTTTTTTCATAGTTTTTTTTTAAAATATGACCGTTGTCTCCTTAAAAATTATTATTAAGCCATTTCTAAAAGACTTAGAAGAAATTTGAAAGACAGAAGTACTTTGGAATGTCAATAAACAAATCCATACATTAGAGAACTACAGTGCAGATGGTACTTCCTAGGCTTTGTATTTATTCTGTACCAGTCAGGGCTACTGAAGTATCCTGGGAATCAGAAGCACATGAAGTATTTGACTATAAAAAGACATTTTCAATTAAAGAACACTCATAGATCAAAACTCAGCAATCTTTATCTCACCAGGTATGATTTTCACTGGAAGATAAATTCCCTTATACTTAATTGCTTTGTGTAACAATGCATTGTATTTTAAAATGGAATAGCTAATATTATGCTTCTGAAGGACTAGAATTATGTGTACTTGCAACAGAAAGGATAAGGTAAGTTTTTTTCTCTCAGCATTGATGAGCTTTGAGTCATGGGGCTACAGAGATTTTGAGATATCAGTTTGATGATTACCTCAAAAATCTTTGTAGAGGGGTAAAATAAGGTCATGATTCACTCATGACTTTTGCCCTCCTTAGTTTTGTAATTATTTGTTATGAGGATTATGTCCCATTTTTCTTTATCTAAAGTACACATAAAATTGACTAATAATTAAAACCAAAGGGAAAAATAAAATGTAAAAAAACGCACACCTCCACTAGCAGTAACAACTCTCAATGAAAGTTAAGCCAAAATGTGAAAGCCATAGAAGAACCCATTAGAGTCCACAACTATGGCATCATTAAAGACTTGAGTTTTATATTATCTAGGTGAAAAATATCTCCTCCATAATTATAATAATAACTCAGATAGCTGAAATACTGGAGTCCTGGTCATAACGTATAACTAGAACCAACTAACTTGACATTTTAGATTGTTACTTTGGTGGTTACTTCACGTCCTTCTTCGAGCCGAGGTGAACTTGCCTCCGTGTTGAAATCAGTTTTCAACACGGATCGAGAAGTGGATTGAAAAGATTCCCGAGCTCCAGGATGGGAATCTCTCAACCCACTTGGAGCGCAGTTCAGGGGGCGTGGTCGGGGTGAACTCGGATTGACCCCACAAGGACATGAGGTTCCGTTCCTTTGAACTCAGATTGACCCCACAAGGACGTGAGGTTACGTTCCTTCGAACTTGGATTGACCCCACAAGGACGTGAGGTTACGTTCCTTCGAACCGGTCTCCAGCAGGGCCGTGAACCGCAGCGAGAGTGACATGAAGTATCAGCCTTTGAGTGAGTGAAGGAGGCCAGTTTTTTAACACCAAGTGTCGCAGCAGAGCATGACATATTTCAGTGTTGTCATCACGATCCTCTTTTCCTTCTTCAAAGTCCAGAATACACAGTGAAACCTCTTGGTATAACCCCCGTAGTATAATACAAATTGACTTACTTAACCTTAGACTTAATTCCTCCTGTGCTGCTGAGTGTATTGAGCAACAAGTATTTTCCATTGGGTCCAGTCTGCAGCTTCTATTTCTGTATTTTCCCATGTGATGTTCACTGCATTTAGATGTTCACAGAAAGTTGTTTACCAGGTCTTCTGCGGTCTTCCTGGTTTTCTTTTTCCTTTAGGAGGAATCTAGAGGACTGCAGTCTTAAGAGATCCTGTGTATAGGGAAAGGAAGAATGTACCTAGGAAGGCACATCTGGAGTCCAGTCACCATTTCATCCAATTTTTGAATGCCATTCTGCTGCAACACATCTTCATTTGTAATATGGTCCCTGTAGGAGACACCTAGTACCCTGTCAAACATCTCTGATGGAATAAGCTCAGCTTTGCGTTATTCTTTTTGTCATTTCCCATATTGGACTAGCATACATTGCAATGCACATTTTCTGAAAATAAATCCAGTATGAAATTACCAGTACAGCATGGAGTAATTGTTCTCTTCCTTTTGTTTTCATTTTCATTATAAAAGAATTCTGTGGTTAGTTAGGGTTGTCAATGTAGAGCTCATGATACTTGAAGTACAGATACTTGGAACCATCGCCCCAAAAAGGCTCTACAACTTTTTCGCCTTCCCTGTGAAACAGCAAAATGCTTTCTATCAACAAAAGTTTTCCCACTTGTAGAAATAATTTCTTATAGTTTTGGCTCGTTATGCAAGATTATGATAGATACCACCTTGTTGCCCAGACTTCATTTTTCATCTGTTCTATTTTTGT
>JAHTLZ010003279.1:28069-47792 GCA_023846285.1 Phrynocephalus versicolor | reverse complement strand
TGTGAACCGGAAGTGACTTCTGGTAAACCAGAAATCATTTCTGAGGCCTCCGACAGTCTGAAAAGGCTCTCGGAGGCCTCCGAAATTATTTTCAATGATCCAGAAGTCACTTCCGGTTCGCCGGGAGGCCCTTTTGGGGCCTTCCGAAGGCCCAGGAAGGCCCTCACAGGCCTGTTCGGAGGAGCTCCAGTCCTGGGGTAAATATGGAAGGCTTGAAAGAGGACTTTCCCCCCTTACCCTAGGGGGCCTTTTTTCATATACTGCAGTCCTGCGATATAGCGGGACCGCAGTATATGAACTGTAAAAAGGCAGGGGACCACTGTATAGGTATTAGTGTGAGATCTGAGTTTGGCATTTGCTAAGCTAGATCTCAAAGGAGAGGGCTGTTAATTGGGGCCTACACATATGGCACACAGGATACATTGGACAGGAAGCCTTTGGATATAAGGGCTGAACTGGTTTCCAGACATATAGGATGGTTTGCATTCTACACAGCAGGACCGCTTGTGGCTGGTTCTTGTTTGCAACAAAGGGCTGAAGAGTCATTCCAGCCTGGATGTCTGCATGATAGAATGAAAAGAAAATGATACCTGGTTGTTTGTAATAACAAGGCCATGGTCGAATTGGAGAACAAGGGAGCAGTATGGACAGACTACAAGGTCAAGTACTTTTAGTTGCTTCCGGTGCAGAGTGTATCCTGATAAGGTGCCTCAGGACAAAGGAAAGCTTGACTTTCTGGGAATAAAAAAAAATGGAGGGATGCATTTTGACTCCCAGCTTGCTATTTACCAACACAGAACTAAGTCCTTTTTTTTTTGCATTTATTCATAGTTTTCAAACAAAAGAATTATAATGTGAAAAGGAGAAAAAAAACATGGAACGATTCTAGTATTCTCAAACAATCCCATCAATCCCCTGAAACCTGTTTCATTTAAATCATTTCAAATTCTGCTACACATCTACATATCAAAACACTTTGTAAAGTGTTTGCTACATATAAGAAACAGAAACAGAGAGTGCAGAATAAAAGCCATTCACAACCATTTCAGAGGGCAACCAAAAAGATGTGAGGGGATGAAATTTATTTATTTGAAATGAGAACAGAGAGAAAAGGTAATACTCCCTAGATTACATCAGGAAGGAGCAACACTACAGGGAGAAAGGGAAGGCTTCTGCCCTGCCAGGGTTTATAAGAGATTTTCCTCACACTTCAGGCATTTTGAAAACTTCTTTCCTGTGATGTCCATATTTTGTCTAACAAGGTTTGGGTGGTGATTGAGGTGTTTTGCTCCTCAGTCATTAAAATGATATCTCAACTGTGTGGGTTCTGTGATGGTAAACAAGCCCTGCCTGTTGACGGGACCTCTTTCCACACTCCAGACAATCAAATGGCTTCTCGCCTGTGTGGCTCCTGTGATGTTTAGCAAGCACTGTCTTCCGTGTAAACCTCTTTCCACACTCATTCAAATGGTTTATCACCTGTATGGGTCCTGTGATGCCGAACAAGGTTTCCATGATGACTGAACCTCTTTCCACACTCAAGACATTCAAACGACTTCTCTCCTGTGTGCACGCTGTGATGGTTAGCAAAGCTTCTAGAATGACTCTTTCCACACTCCAGACATTCAAGTGGTTTCTCGCCTGCATGGGTCCTGTGATGGCTAACAAGGATTCCAGACTGAATGAATCTTTTTCCACCTTCCAGACATTCAAATGGCTTCTCACTAGTCTGTGTTCTCGGGTATATACAGTGGTACCTTGTATAAAGGAATTTATTCGTTCCAAATGAAATTATGTTAAGCAAAATTTCCTTTATACAAATTTCCCATAGGAATGCATTGAAAACGGAGTAATCCCATTTTTATGTTGTACGGATTCTCCCCATAGGCAATTATGTTAAGCAAATTTCCCCTATCTCTGGAATTTTTTATGTTGTACACATTTTATGTTATACAAGCTGTTTGTTATACAAGGGTCCACTCTAGTTGGTTCTCTAGAACAACTCAACCTCTTCCCACACTCTAGGCATCGCAATGACCTTTTCCCTTGGTGAATTTTCGTATGGAAACAAAGTGTCAATGTGGTAGTAAAAGATTTTCCACCTTTGGTTTGCTCATTCCTTTCCTCTCCTTTGGGTGTTTTCTGAGCCACTTGGTCTTCCTCCTGATAAGTTACAGTATAGATTTGGCCATCTTTTCATCTATCTGTTTCCCTCTAAGTGTCTTCCTTCTGGTTTGATTCTCAACATGCTCTTTGGCATCGGAACATTCAATCCTCTTTGCTGGCTCTCGGTGTCCTCCTTTTTTATTTCTTATCTGCATCATCTCACCTGCTAAAAAGATGAAAAATACACGTGAGCACGAAAAACAAACTTTCATATCAAGGAACAAGCTACACCCACATCCCCTTACTGGATGACATAGCACTTAACCAGGGGATTCCATGAACACAGGATTTTACCCAAGGTATGCTTCAGAGACAGAGCTGTCTGGGGCCATTGCAATCTCTTCTCTTAAGGCCATGATGGCGAACCTTCAGAACTCCAGAGGTTTTGGACCACAACTTCCACAGCCCTTTGTCATTGGCAATACAGGTTTGGGATTTTGGGAGTTGTGGTCCAAAACATCTGGAGTGGCTACGGTTTACCACCACTGCCTTAAGGGTCAGGGTTAGGGTTAGGATGTGTTCAGTCATTCATAGAATCATAGACTTGGAAGATACCTCAAGGGCCATCTAGTCCAACCCCCTGCCATGCAGGAACAGCCATCACAGGATGCCTGACAGATGGCCATGGACTCCCGACAGATGGCCATTCAACAATATTCCTGTCCAGGTCTCCTTGGATCTGAGCCAAAAAGGCTCAGATGGTGTCTTATGGCTACTTGTAACAGTGGGGAGGGGAGATGCCAACATGCTTGGGGTAATTGGTAGGTATTTTATAGGTAACAGGGAGAGCTCTATCTGGGCTGTTTACATTAATTCCATTATTGTGAGGCTTACAGAGTACAAGTCTTACCTATTGTTGGAGTCATTTAGTTACAAACTTTTTTACATAAAAGTCATAGAGCGTGTCTCTGGTTTCCCCTTATCTTCTGCATGTCTTTCTCTCTCAGCAATTCTGACAGGATGTCCATCTCTGCTGTTTCAATACATTTTTCCCAAAAAGTTCTTTCTGATCAGGTATTTCTCCTGTCTTCCAGTATCTGGCAAATAAAAGCCTTGATATAGCTATCACATTCATCAATAAATGTTTCACCTTAAGATTCTTAATTTCTAGCATGATATTTAACAAAAAATAATTCAGGTTTAAACGGGATAATACATATCAGCATTTTTGGCAACATCTCATGCACCATTCTCCAGTATCTCTTTACCTCCTCACATGTCCAAAGAAGGATAAAAAGTCCCTTCTTTGCCTTGACATTTCTATCATCTGTACGATACAGTTCCATACATTTTGGTTAGTTTTTGTGGTCTCATATACCATCTATAAAACATTTTATAGACATTTTCATTCAAGCTCACAGCTTTTCTGTATTTTCTATTACTTTCCCATAGCTGAGACCAAAATGCATTAAATCGATATTATACCCAATGTCCTGTGTCCATTTAACCATACAATCCTTCACAATTTCATCCTAAGTCTTAAACACTAGCCTGTTGATACATTTTCTTTATCAGTTTCCCCTCACATTCTAATAACAACACATCAAATTCGGGGGGGGGGGGTTGTTCATAAAAACCTTCTTCTTTTTTACTTCTGATAAACCTTTGAGTCCAACGGTAACCTTGTCCATCAGTCTAAGGTCACATTTTGATGTTTAAATTCAGTCTCTGTCTTTAATTCCCCTCCATTCCTCGATACATTTTGATATCTCATCAACTTATGAGCAGTCATCAGCTTTGGTTATGCGTGTCATTCTCAACAGCTTTATGCCTCCCTCTTTCCTATTCCCAATTCTGTAGAATTGCTTACTGGGAAAGGACTCAACACTAAGTAGCGGGTCCTTCCAACCCTGATTCTTGATGCATTGTGGTAAGGTTACTCTCCTGTAAGCCTCCTTCTCTGGGCATTTCTTCTGATGCTCTCTGGATGGGTGGAGTCTCTGCAGTAACATCTTAAAGGGAGTGACTTTAAGGTGTCATCGTAAGGCCACCTTCCCTTCCTCCTCTGAACACCTCAATTTCACTAGAAGTACAGGGAGGTGGTGGCAGTGGACTCCGTAGTGGAATCTGCCAAACTCCAGGAACAACAGGGACCATAGCCTACAGGTGCACGTGGCAAGGGGGCTAGTTGAGGAATGAGACTGGGGCCAGGGATCAGTGGTTGGCAGTGGGATTCGGACAGGACCAACATCTAGATCAGTGGTTCTCAACCTGTGGGTCCCCAAATGTTCCTGAACTGCAACTCCCAGAAACCCCTTCTAGCACAGCGAGTGGTGGAGGCTTCAGGGTGTTGCAGTCCAGGAAATCTGGGGACCCACAGGTTGAGGACCACTGATCTAGATAGACGTTTACCTGAAGGGAGTTATGATAGCTCTCATCCGTTTTCAAGGAGGAGATTGTGTGAACCATGGCGCAGTGAGGGCAGAAACAAGGATTTGATAACGATCAGGCAGAGGAGGTTCAAAGGCAGGGGGCTGCAGCTTACATGGAGTAGAGAGGTGCTGGGAGGGGAAGGATGTCTAAAGCCCCGCTGTCTTTGTTTGGACATGGAGGTACACCAGTGAAGCAAACACTATATGAGAGATGTTCCTCTTCCCCACTTTAGGGATCACGTCCTGAGCCCAACAGACCCAGGTGCCAGGTATGTTCAAAACAAGATGATCCAGAACCTGTGGAAGGTCAGGCAGAGTGGTGGGAGGAAACAGAAGGCCAAACCTGAGAAGACAAATAAATAAGGTGTCTCTTGGACATACCAGAGTGCTTGCCAAACAAAGCTCTCCAGTACTCCAAAACATACTTATAGGGGCATGAGTAAAGTGGATAGAGGGAAGCTCTTCTCCCTCTCACAAAATACCAGAACTAGGGGACATCCACTCAAATTGAGGGCTGGGAGAGTAAGAACAGACAAAAGAAAATAGTTTTTCACCCACCGCATTGTTAGTCTGTGGAACTCCCTGCCACAGGATGTGGTGATGGCATCTGGCCTGGATGCCTTCCAAAGGGGATTGGACAGATTCCTGGAGGAAAAATCCATCACAGGTTACAAACCATGAGGGAGATGGGCCATCTCCAGGCTTAAAACTGGGGTCCTTCAAGGGCCAGAGGCAGGGGAGTGGGATCAGGAGACAGATGTCTAGTCTCGTGCGCTCCCAGACGCATCTGGTGGGGCCACTGTGAGATACAGGAAGCTGGACTAGATGGGCCTTTGGCCTGATCCAGCAGGGCTCTTCTTATGTTCTTATGTTCACCACATCAAATGTATGCCGTGCTGGAACCTGCACTCATGCCAGCAAGATCCCTTCTGCCTCGCACTAATTCCTAAAAGTAGGGGATCTGGTTCATTAGGGAAAAAAGAAAAAATGTATCATAACCTGGCCAGTATCTTGAATATTAGAGATTAAAAATGAGTTGGAGGAGGTAGAACACGTCCAGAGGAAAGCAACCAGCACGGAGAGCAAACCTTGCCAGGAAGCAGAGACTGATGTGAATGAATTTAGCCTGAAAATGAAAAGACTAAGAGGAGATAGCTGGATGGTCCCACACGTGGAAGGTGGAAAAAATTTATATCAGGACTGGCCTCTAGAAGAATCCATGATGCCAATATCGGCTGGTCTGTTTCACAGTCCAGTTCCTGGATTTTGTAAAAACTGGATTCCAACTTTATCATATCATTTTTACACAAATCTATAGAATTGTGTTTCAACCCTTTCTGCTTCTGAAGTACATTGGACCCTTGTATAACAAACAGCTTGTATAACATAAAATCTGTACAACATAAAAAAATTCTGGAGATAGGGGGAATTTGCTTAACATAAATCCATACAACATAAGAATGGGATTACTCCATTTTCAGTGCATTCCTATGGGAATTTGTATAAAGGAAAATTGGCTTAACATAATTTCATTTGGAACGAACTAAATCCTTTATACAAGGTACTACTGTATCTCTTTCCAACCTCTTTCTCCCTCTTCTAAAGGGTTAAATCAGGCCTGCCCAAAGTCCGGCCCGGGGGGGGGGGAACCAAGTTCGGCCCGTCAGGCCATTCTGAGTGGCCCGCGGCTGGCTGGCTCGCCCCTCCCTCCCCCTCCTTCGCTTATGGGTCAGTGGGTGGGGCTTTCAGTGGGATGGCAGGGTCGGGGAGCAACCGGCCCCTGACACATTCTCAGCCACCAAATCTGGCCCTCCTTACAAAAAGTTTGGGCACCCCTGGGTTAAATTCTTGGCCAAATTGAGAAACCCCCCTTTTCCAAAGAGTTTCACTCTGGAGGGAGAGATCAGCCCTTGACTCTTCTTTTTCCTCCCTCCCACTGCGTTCCTGCCCAGAGGAGGTAGGGCAGTAATGGCCACACTTTGGCCCTCTAGGTGTTTTGGACCACAACTCCCAGAATTCCAAGCCTGTACTGTCAATGACAGAGGACTGTGGAAGTTGTGGTACAAAACCTCTGGAAGGCCGAAGTTTGTCCGCCACTGAGGTAGGTGGTGCTTTCAGCCAGGCCTCCCCTGAAACCTTTCTGCCTTCTAAAGAATTCATTTAAATTATATAAAATTCCGCTACACATTTATTTATTTATTCATTCATTCTTGTACTTATTAACCGCCCGATTTTCCCATAGGGAACTCTGGGCGGTGTACAACATGTCTACATATAAAAATACCTCGTAAAGTGTTTGCTGCATTTAACAGTACAGTGGGAGCACTGAATGAAAGCCATACAAAACCATTGCAGAGCAGAACCAGAAAAAAATATGGGAGGGGACAAAATGAGAACAGGGCAAAAAGGGAATTCTTACCGGGTTGCCTTAGGAAAACAGCAGCACCACAAGGAGAAAGAAAGACTTTTGGTCTGCCGGGGTTTCTCTCCGAACATATTCCCCCACTTCAGGAATTTTGAAGGCTTCTTTCCGGTGACGTCCATGTCTTGCCTAACAAGGTTTGTGTGGTGATTGAGGCTTTTTGAACACTCCGGAACTTTCAAGGACTTCTTGAAGGCTTGGGTCCTAAGGTGTGTGGGAAGGCCATCGGAATGACAGAAGCTCTGACTTGTGTGGGATTTTCGATGACTAGCCAGGTTTCCAGATTGACTGGAAGTTTCTCCACATTGCAGACATTCAAATGCTTCTTGCCTATGCGGGTGCTGAGATACCTAGCAAGGCTTCTCTGGTAAAATGACATTTTACTCTCTCTTTGGGTTTTTAATATGGTTATACAGTATTTGTTTTTTGTTCCTATTATGGAATTCTTTCATTTCTTTTATGTTCTATGTTGTGAGTTCCGCTGCATAAGTCGGGCAGTCTATAAATATAAATAAAATAAATAAGACTGAATCTCTTTCCACATTCCAGACATTTAAATGGTTTCTCACCTGTATGGGTCCTCGGATGACTAGCAAAGTTTTCAGACTGACTGAACCTCTTTCCACACTACGGATATTCAAATGGCTTCTTATTTGTGTGAATCCAGTGAGGGCTAGCGAGATTTCTCTGGTGACTGACTCTCTTTCCACAATCCTGACAAATGGCTTCTCAGCTGTGTGGGTCTTATGATAGATGGCAAAGCTACAATATTGACTGAACCTGTTTCTACCCTCCAGATATTCAAATGGCATCTCAGGTGTTTGGGACCTCTGATGGCTAGCACGGCTTCCAGCTTGACTGAACCTCTTTCCACACTCAAAACATTCAAATGACTTCTAGACTGTGTGGGTCCTTTGATGACTAACAAGGCTTCCAGCTTGACTGAACCTCTTTCCACACTCCAGACATTCAAATGGCTTCTCGCCTGTATGGGTCCTTTGATGGCTAGCCAGGTTTCCAGATTGACTGAACCTCTTTCCACACTCAAGACATTCAAATGGCTTCTCACCTGTGTGTGTCCTGTCGTGACGAGCAACGTTTCCATGGTGCCTAAAAGCCTTGCCACACTCAAGACATTCAAATCGCATATCTCCTGTGTGAGTCCTCCGATGGCTAGTAAGGCTTCCAGGTTGACTGAATCTCTTTTCACACTCCAGACATTCAAATGCCTTTTTGCCCGTGTGTGTTCTTTGATGGCTAACAAGGCTTCCAGCTTGACTGAACCTCTTTCCACACTCCAGACATTCAAATGGCTTCTCACCAGTGTGGGTCCTCCTATGGCTAGCAAGGGTTCCAGCTTGACTGAACCTTTTTCCACACTGCAGACATTCAAATGGCTTTTCGCCTGTGTGTGTCCTGTCATGACGAGCAAGGTTTCCATGGTGCCTAAAAGTCTTGCCACACTCAAGACATTCAAATTGCTTCTCTCCTGTGTGGGTCCTCCGATGGCTAGAAAGGCTTCCAGGGTGGTTGAAACTCTTTCCACACTCCAGACATTCAAATGGCTTTTCACCTGTGTGCGTCCTGTGATGACTAGCAAGGCTTCCTGCTTGACTGAACTTCTTTCCACACTCCAGACATTCAAATGGCTTCTCACCTGTGTGGGTCCTCTGATGATTAGCAAGGCTTCCAGATTGACTGAACCTCTTTCCGCACTCCAGACATTCAAATGGCTTCATGCCTGTGTGAGTTCTGTGATGGATAGCAAGCCCTTTCTTGTCAATGAACCTCTTTCCACACCCCAGACATTCAAACGGCCTCTCTCCTGTGTGGGTTCTGTGATGATAAGCAAGCCCTGCCTGGTGGCTGAACCTCTTTCCACACTCTGGACATTCAAATGGCTTCTCACCAGTGTGGACTCTGTGATGCTGAGTAAGCTCTGTCTTCTGTGTGAACTTCTCTCCACACTCCAGACATTCAAAGGGCTTCTCACCTGTGTGGGTCCTGCCATGCCGAGCAAGGTTTCCATGATGCCTAAAAGTCTTGCCGCACTGCAGACATTCAAATGGCTTTTCGCCTGTGTGGGTTCTGTGATGGATAACAAGATTTCCAAACTCACTGAACCTCTTTCCACACTCCAGACATTCAAATGGCTTCTCGCCTGTGTGGGTCCTGCCATGCCGTGCAAGGTGTCCAGCTTGACTGAACCTTTTTCCACACTCCAGACATTCAAATGGCTTCTCACCTGTGTGGGTCCTCTGATGACTGGCAAGGATTCCAAACGCACTGAACCTCTTTCCACAGTCCATACATTGAAATGGCTTCTCATCTGTGTGGGTCCTTTCATGCCGAGCACAGTGTCCAGCTTGACTGAACCTTTTCCCACACTCCAGACATTCAAATGGCTTCTCGCCTGTGTGGGTCCTCTGATGACTAGCAAGGTATTTAGCTTGAATGAACATCTTTCCACACTCCAGACATTCAAATGGCTTCTCACCAGTGTTTGTTCTCTAGTGTATAGTTCGTTCTCTAGAACTACTAAACCTGTCTCCAAACTCCAGGCATCTCAATGACTTCTTTAATCAATGATTTTTTTCTATTGAAATGAATGTGCTAGTGAAACATTTTCCACACTTAGTGTCCTCATTCCTTTCTTCTCCTTTGGATGTTTTCTGAAACATTTGGTCTTCCTCCTGACAAGTAATAGATTCGTCCTTTATTGTATCTGATTTCTTTTAAGCTCCTTCCTTCTGGTTTAATTCATAGCATAATCTTTTGCATTTAACCATTCAATCCCTTCATCTGGCGCTTGGTGTCCTCCTTTTGTATTTCTTCTCTACAGCATCTTATATAGTACCTGCTAAAAAGTGGCAAAATATAAGTGACCACGAAAAACAAACTTTCATATCAAGGAACAAACCCAATGAACTGCCATGGAGGATGCAAGGGAATTAAACACAACTCTAGGGTGTTCCCACCTCCACCAACATTCTCTAGAACTACTAAACCTGTCTCCACACTCCAGGCATCTCAATGACATGTGTCACCAGTAAAGATGCCGAGGAAACCAGGGGATCTACTACACTCCTCCTGTGATAATCAATGAGGAAATGGTTCTCCTCCATCCTGGGAAAAGCCCAGGGAGGTCCAGGATAAGAAACGGGTACAAATTGTTCCATAACCTTCATTGATGGAACCACACACACTGGATATTCACACTCCGCCACCACCGGTTTACTATTTAATTATTTTATTTATTTTTACAACTTATATGCTGCCCACTACCCAGAGGTCTCTAGACACTTATGTATTAAAATAATCAGCACAAGGTTTATAGTTTCCAAACAAACACAGAAAGGTTATTGTATTACAATCAGATGTTCAATGTGATTACGATAGGTTTAATAAAAACGTATTTTAATGTAAAAATATATATTTTAATCCTTATTATTACGACAGTGTCTTCTTTCCACCAGACCCTAGTCCTATGGTGGCGAACCTTCAGCACTCCAGATGTTTTGGACCACAACTCCCTGTGAGGTTTCGATTCTCTCACCTTGCAGTTCCGATCCACAAAAGAGTCGAGAGTGCATTTTTAATGGAACTTCAAACGGATTTTCATTTCTTACAGATTCAGACACACTGTAGGCTCTTGCTTCAGTAACACGCGACAACGGAGTGAACTCTTTTATATTTAAATCTCCAAATAAGGGCTTTTCATATGTAACATTAACTGTATTCTTTTCTAAACCAGTTGCCCCTAAAAATAATGGGGAATGGTCATACCCCTGCCCATACATTAAGTTCCGCAGCGCGGGTGCCTGGCCCATTAGGCTACAGGGTTGGCTGCCCTCCCTCTCTTCCATTCAGAGTTACAACACTCCGAGGTTTCAGGCCACCTCAAGGGTTTTACTTGTACCAACCATTGAAACTCCTCTCTTCCAACTTCCTCTAATTCGCCCCGCCAACCTCCTCAACTCGCTCTCATCTGTCTGAGTCTCAACGTCCTTTACCAGTTCCCTCCAACTGTCATTCTTTTCCTCGTGCTCCACCCACACGTCATCATTCTCATCAGTCACCCAAAACGCCTCCTGTACCTCCTCACGTCGTTCCCTTGTCCCCTGCTGTTCCCTTTAGTCTTATTCTCTATCACTAAGCCTTGCATCTCTTTGAACACATGCTTTCACATTCTTGTCTGTCTCTTCTTGTTCTCGACATGCAGCTCCAGGCGGCTCACTCTCTTTTGTGACAGTTGTTTTTTCTCTCTCCTCACACTCCCACAGTCCTTTGTCATTGACACTGAATTCTGAATTCTCAGAATTCTGGGAGTAGTGGTCCAAAACATCTGGAGTGCCAAAGGTTTGCCACTGTAAGGAAATTAGAGGGAAATGAGCCATGTAGTAGTTGAAGTCAAATAACAGAGAATTATTTTCTAGAATATGGCAGCTGCTACTGGCTCATCACTTATTGGATGTGGCTGGCAAAGAGAGACTTTGGGAAGACACAACACTTTGGGAAGGAGGAGAGCTCTGTGAGAAAGGAAAGTGTGTCAAGAAGTACAGAGTTGCTTGAATATGCAGATTAATGGATTTTCATTGGGAGATACTTATAGAAGGATTGAGAAAGTGGGACGAGGTGAGAGTATGTGAAGAAGGCTTTTGAAAAACGGAGAGAAGCCATGATTGAGCTAGCAGTGCATTGTAATGCAGCTTATTAGATTTTAGAAATGGATTCCAGACTTCAGTTTGTTAGAGGTACTCGTGATAGGATAGATCTTTGTTATTTTAATTTATATATATAAGTTCTCTAAATTCTTTAAAATCTTTTGCTTACTTTTTCGTATTATTGTATTTTAACAAATTTCATTATATATTTTAAGATTGCCTCTATGTTTTTGAGTCAGGTGAGCCAGAGTGAGCAACAAGGTAAAGAGGTTTTAAAAGAACCCACAAAAGTACCAGAACAGAATTTTTGAGCCCAGGTTGGTGGGAAGGAATGGAAGCTGTTCACAAAGACTGAGAGTTTTAGCACCTCAGGACACGGTTCCTTTCCAGCCACCACTACCCTAGTCAGTTACAATAACCTTCTTTAAAGTAACCATTAATAAATATTTATAACCATTTACCCTGTTCGCCCTAATGCCTACATGCCCTGAGCACATCCGATCTCACCTGATTTTGGAAGCTAAGCAGGGTCGGCCCTGGTTAGTACTTGGATGGGTAACCACCAGGGAATAGCAAGTGCTGTAGGCACCTGGAGCAGGAACTGGCAAGGCACCCCAGTATTCCTGCCAAGAAAACTTCATGGACATGGGGGCAAGAAGAGTCCGTCACAATTGTAATGACACAACACACACACCCTGTTTGCCACACCGTCATATAATGTTTTAAATATCATTTTGGATCTAACTCACAGAAAGTTGCATTGGGTGTTCATACCTCTTCCATATTAATTTATGGTGCTTATGATTACCTTCAAATCAACCACTCAGGTAGCTTGGCTATTTTGAGAGAACATTGCTCCTTATCAGCAGGAAATACCAGATGCACACACATATAAACCTGAGATACAGAGAGCTTCATAGTAATATCTTGGGACCCTATTACTTCACATCAGGAACTGATCTCCAAATGTGAAAGGACGGGAAAAGAAGAAGACAGACAGGCCCCTTCTGAGTGCTGCCTATTCTGCCTTGGAAGGGAACCCAAAGGAAGAACAGATATTTTCTGGGGTTTCTCGGGTGTTTGCAGTTGGAGTAGAGCTGCTTTAGAGGCCTCTGCTAATTTATACTGCAAACAGCCACCTTTATTCAAACAAAGGAAGCAGCTGGAAGCTTCCTCAAACAAAGGAAGCAGGGGGGGGACCCAGACTAATCTTTTCTCTGAGCAGGTAGGTGGAGCCACACTAATCCCCCCCCCCGAGGAATGTCAACCTCAGCCATTTCGAGCCTGGGTGTGATCCCAAGCAGAGCTGCTGCTGAAAGAGTCAAGCAAACAGAAAGTAGTGAGCCCTGGTAAGTTTCCGGGGTGTTTGCAGTTGGAGTAGAGCTGCTTTAGAGGCCTCTGCTAATTTAAACTGCAAAGAGCCACCTTTATTCAAACAAAGGAAGCAGCTGGAAGCTTCCTCAAACAAAGAAAGCAGGGGGTAGAGCCAGACTAATCTTTTCTCTGAGCAGGGAGGTGGAGCCACACTAAGCCCCCCCCCCCCAGGAATGTCAACCTCAGCCATTTTGAGCCTGGGTGTGATCCCAAGCAGAGCTGCTGCTGAAAGAGTCAAGCAAACAGAAAGTAGTGAGCCCTGGTAAGTTTCCGGGGTGTTTGCAATTGGAGTAGAGCTGCTTTAGAGGCCCGAGCACCTAATGGAGTGTGAGATTTCATATAAACAACAAAGGAAGGAAATAGTCTTACTAGGTAGAAAGGTAGTAATGTTTGAGGCCCAGAATACTGCACTTGTTAAAATGGGAGTCTGAGGGAGCAGCTGTAGTTAACTGCAACAATTGTGCCATGTTTGTCATTCTTCCAAAGAATATGGAGAACTACACTTGCAGCAAGTGCAAGCTGGTTGCACTACTAGAAGAGAAGGTCCAGCAGCTGGAGGCCCACATATCTAATCATCAACAAACCAAGGAGCTTGAGGTCTTCTTGGACAGAACAGAGCAGGCTATCCAGGGCACAGTTCTGAGAAAGAAGTCACTTCATTAACTCAGGAGGTTGATGCATGGAGGATTGTGACTCGAAGAAGTAAAAGGACAAGGGATCACTCTGACAGTCTGAAATTACAGACTCAATTTGAAGCTTTTCCCGTCATCACACCTCATGAGGAACGCATGGAGGAACAACTGCTTCCACCTGAGGATCTCTCCCTCACCGCACTTGATGAGATACAGGAAGACAAAAAACAGGAATAAACTGAAGACCTCTCCCTTAATATAGTTGATGAGGTATCAGTGGTTTTCAACCTGTGGGTCCCCAGATGTTCCTGGACTGCAACTCCCAAAAGCCTCCACCACTTGCTGTGCTGGAAGGGATTTCTGGGAGTTGCAGTCCAGGAACATCTCGGAACCCACAGGTTGAGAACCACTGACATAGATGAATAGGTTGCAGGAGAGAGGTGCCTTGTAGTAGATGATTCAGTTTTTAGAAATACAGAGGGATGGATCTATGATGTCCATGGTAACCGTATGGTGACATGCCTACCAGGTGCAAAGGTTGCAGACATCACAAGAAGTCTAGATAGTTTGTTAGAACTGAGAAGGAGCCAGTGGTCATGGTACACATTGGTACCAATGAAGTTGGGAAGTCCTGGAAGCTAAATTCAGGTTGTTTGGAAGAAGACTGAAGTCCCAGACTTCCAAGGAAGCATTTTCAGAAGTGCTGCCTGTTCCTCGTGCAGGACCCACCAGGCAGGCAGAGCTCAGAAGCCTCAATGCATGGATGAGACGATGGTGTCAACAGAAGGGCTTCAGATTTGTTAGGAACTGGATAACTTTTTGAGACAAGCCAAACCTGTTCAGGAGAGATGGGTTGCCCTTGAACCATGATGGGACCAGATTGCTGGCACTCAACATCAAAAAGGCTGCAGAACAGCTTTTAAACTGATTACTGGGGGAAGTCAACAGGAGCTGGGCAGCATTCGATTCGTGAAAGTGTATACTTGAGTAGTGAGGGGGATGCAATAATTACTTAGCAGAACGATGAGCTAGGCATCAGCACTCCAGCAGAAGGATGCAAGAGGCAGTCTAATGATGCAACTGGACTCAAAAGACTGCATCACAAAAGCATGTAAAAATGCTTGCATGCAAATGCCAGAAGCCTCCGGAACAAAAATAGGGGAGCTGGGATACTTAGCAGGAGATAAAAAATATTGATATTATTGGCATCGCTGAAACCTGGTGGATGGATCATCACCGATGGAATACAGTTATCCTAGATATAAACTGTACAGGAAGGACAGGAAGGGGTAAATGGGAGGTGGTGTAGCCTTGTATGCCAAAGAAAGGGATAAAATTGCACTAATTGGAATCTCTAGGTGATTTGGAGTCACCATTGGAAACTGTGGGAAAGAGTATCAGGCCACAAGGATGGTATAACAGTAGGCACATGCTATCAGCCTCTGACGCATGCCCCTGAGGGAGAGTGCCAGTTGGAGAATGTTGTAAAGGAGGCATCCAAGAAGGGAAGCCTGCTTATAATGGGCGACATAGATTGGGTGAACTGTTGTTCAGCACATGAGCAAGAGATAAAGTTCCTAGATATGCTAAATGATTGTTCCCTGGAACGGATGGTTGAAGACCCAACTAGAGGTATAAGAATCCTTGACCTGATCCTGAGTAATACACAGGATCTGGTGCAAAACGTTAATGTGACTGATCCAATAGTGAACAGTGACCGCAACACAATTACTTTTGACTCCAAAAGGCATGGAGGCTGTTCACAAAAACAATAGCAGAGGCCCAATTGGAATGCACATCCTAAAGGAAAAAGGGCACTGACAGGTCCAAGAGGACTCCGATGTCGCTTACAGGAGCTGTTCGAGAAGTAATATATATTAAAAAAGCTCATTTAAAAGATGGAAGGCTTGTCCAAACGAGGACAACAGGCAGAAACATAAATTCTGGCAGAACAAATGCAAGGCAACAATCAGGAAAGCAAAGCAAGAGTTGGAGGAGCGTAAAACTAAAAACACTCAAAGAAATAATAATGACTTCCCTAATACACTAGAAGTAAGAACCTAACAAGGAAGGCTATTGGAACATTAGAAAATAATGGAAGGCAAGATATTATTAAAGAGGAAACAGAAATTGTAGAGAGGCTCAATGAATTCTTTGCTTCAGTACTCACTGAAGAAGACAGAGGCCACATGCCCAAAACAGAGCCTATCTTCACGTGGAGGGAAATCAAAGCCCACTAGAAATAACCAGGGAGGAAGTTCTTGCATTTGTTAAATAACTGCTAACAAATTACCAGGACCAGATGGCATCTATCCACAAGTTCTCAAGGAACTTAAAGATGAAATTGCTGAGGTCCTAGCCAAAATATAGAATCTTTCCCTCAAATCAGGCGCTGTACCTGATGAGTGGAAGGTAGTGAATGTAACACGAATCTTCAACAAAGGATCCAGAAGTGATCCAGGAAATTACCGACCGGTCAGTTTGACATGTCGGTCAGGTAATGGAAGCCATCCTAAAAGATAAAATTGATAGACACATAGAAGAGAAGGCACTATGAAGGAGAATCAACATGGCTTGTACAATGGCAAATCATGCCTTACTAATCTGTTGGAATTTTTTGAGTGTCAACAAGCATGTGGATAAGGGAGAGCCAGTTGACATCCTTTATCTGGACTTTCAGAAGGCTTTTGACAAGGTCCCACATCAAAGGCTCTTGAATAAACTTGCCAGTCATGGAATCAAGGGACAGGCCTTGTCCTGGATCAGCAACTGGCTAAGCGACAGGAAACAGAGGGTATCATTAAATTGACACTTCTTCAAGTGGAGGGCAGTCAAGAGTAGGGTCCCCCGAAGTTCAGTACTGGGACACCTGCTTTTCAACCTCTTCATAAATGATCTAGAAGTAGGAGTAAATAGTGACATAGCCAAATTTGCCGACAACACTATATTATATACGGTAGTAAAAACCGAGAGATTGTGAGGAAATCCAGAGGGATCTCTTGATCCTAGGGGAGTGGGGAAACCACTGGCAAATGAGCTTCAACATTAGCAAGTGGAAGGTAAAGCTCGTTGGGGCAAAAAAACCCAATTACACTTATAAACTGATGGGGTCTGAACTCTCTGCAACAAACCAGGAAAAGGACCTTGGTGTCCTGGTAGACAGCTCAATGAACCCTAACCCAATATGCAGCAGCAGTGCAAAGAGCAAACATAATGCTAGGGATCATTAGGAAGGGTATAGAAAATAAGTCAGTAAGTGTCATTTTGCCTCTTTATAAATCTACGGTGAGGCCCCATCTGGAGTACTGTGTACAATTTTGGTTACCATACCTCCATAAAGATATTATGGAAATGGAAAAAGTGCAGAGGAGGGCAACCAGAATGATTTGGGGAATGGAACGCCTTCCTTATCATCTAAGGCTGCAATAGCTGGGCCTGTTCACTCTTGAACAACAGTGCCTAAGAGGTGTCCTGATTGAAGTTTATAAAATCATACACAATATGGACAAAGAAGATAAGAAAAAACTGCTTTCCCTATCACACAACACTAGAACTAGGGGGCACTCATTGAAACTTTTGTGTGCTAGATCTCAAGCAAATAACAGAAAGTACTTTTTCACCCAGAGGATGACTGGTCTGTGGATTTTCCTGCCAGAAGAAGTGGTGACAGCTGTAAGCCTTGACAGTTTTAAGATTGGACAAGCCTTGACAGTTTTAAGGATTGGACAAGTTCATGGAGAACAATGGTATCAATGGCTATCATTATGGATGCCTAAGGACAACCTCCGCGTTGGAGAGATAGGCAGGATCTCTCTCAACACCATTTGCGGGGAATCACAGCAGGTGAAAACATATTCTTGGGAATACCCTGAAGCAAATAGTGAACCACTGTGTGACACAGAATGCTGGACTGGATGGGCTGAGGCCTGTTCGAGCAAGGCTGTTCTTATGAGAAAGAGGAAAGACCAGAAACCAAAGGAAAGGGGAAACTCCCAGTTGGAATAATGGGAAATGGAGGGGGGAGGGGGGGAGGGGAAGAGATATGGTATGAAACACCCCCACCCTTGGTTAATGCAATTAGCACTACGGGGCAGAATAGAAAAATCAATCAATCAGTCCATGCATCCATCCATCCATCCATCCATCAATTCATCCATCCATCAACAATCCAAATTGAACTAGCTTGATTCCACCATGGTTTGCATTTTGCTTCTGGTTTCCCCAGTCACTCACTCCAAGGTCATTTTGATTCTCCCCCAGGCTATACAACAGTAGTTGGAGGCACAAAGATCCCAGTTTCAAATGTCTGGGGAAGGCAAGGGCCCACTGAACTGGGCAAGGGTTTAAGAGGGTCTGGGGGAAAAGGTGGATACAGTGGACCCTTGTATAACAAACAGCTTGTATAACAAAAAAACTGTACAACATAAAAAATTCTGGAGATAGATGAAATTTGCTTAACATAATCGCCTATGGCGAGAATCCATACAACATAAAAATGGGATCACTTCGTTTCAATGCATTCCTATGGGAATTTGTATAAAGGAAAATTTGCTTAACATAATTTCATTTGGAATGAATTAATTCCTTTATACAAGGTACCACTGTATCTGAAATCAAGAACAGCTTCTCTTGGAATTATATGATTTGTGCATGGAATCCTTCCCAATTCAACATCAAATTATGCATCTCATTAATATCCAAAGAGAACACAATAATAATCCAGCACAGTGCCAGGCAGTAGCACAAAAACATGGCATGAATTCTCCTGATTTCATATGATTTTTACATGGGTTCATCCTAAAACTGCTGTCACATCATAGGACCGGTCTCTGTCCATGGATTGCACACCAAAAATCACAGATACCTCCGTGCAGGGCACCACAGTGGCACAAAAACACAGATCCAAGGCACGGATCCTCATTAATCTACCTGGTTTTTCCACAGAATGACTCCACTCACTGGCCCCATCTCTGCTCACATATTGCACACCAAAAATTACAAGCTCTGCTGTGGAACTGAACCATGGATCCAAGCCACAGACTCTCATGGATAAGAAGAGGGTGGATCAGGCTGAAGGCCCATCTAGTCCAGTTTCCTATATCTCACAGTGGCCCCACCCAATGCTTCTGGGATCACACCCAAACTAGATCTCTGTCTCCTGATACCACTCCCCTGCATCTGGTCCTTGAAGTACCCTGGTTTTAAGCCTGGAAATTACATATCACCATCATGGCTTGTAATTTGTGATTGGAGCTCTTTAGTCTGGAAAAAAAGGCGCCTCAGGGGGGATATGATTGGGACGTACAAAATAATGCAGGGCATGAGTAAAGTGGATATAGGGATGCTCTTCTCCCTCTCACAAAATACCAGAACTAAGGGACATCCACTCAAATTGAGGGCTGGGAGAGTGAGGACAAAAGAAAATATTTTTTCACCCAGCGTGTTGTTAATCTGTGGAACTCCCTGCCACAGGATGTGGTGACGGCATCTGGCCTGGATGCCTTCCAAAGGGGATTGGAGAGATTCTTGGAGGAAAAGTCCATCACAGGTTACAAACCATGATAGAGATGTATCATCTCCAGGCTTAAAACCAGGGTACTTCAAGAACCAGACACAGGAGAGTGGTATCAGGAGACATATCTAGTCTCATGCGCTCCCAGAGGCATCTAGTGGGGCCACTGTGAGATAACAGGAAACTGGACGAGATGGGCCTTTGGCCTGATCCAGCAGGGCTTTTCTTATGTTCTTATGACTTTTCCTCCAAGAATCTGTTTTGAAAGCATCCAGGGGAGATGTCATCACCACATCCTGTGGCAGGGAGTTCCACAGACTAAAAACAAACTGGGTAAAAAAAATATTTCCCTTTCTCTGTTCTCACTCTCCCAACCCTCAATTTGGATGGATGTCCCCTAGTTCTGGTATTTTGTGAGAGGGAGAAGAGCTTCCCTCTATCCACTTTACTCATGCCCTGCATTATTTTGTATGTCTCAATCATGTACAGTACCCACTCAGGTGCCTTTTTTCCAGACTAAAGAGCCCCAAATGTTCTAGCCTTTCCTCACAACGGAGGTGCCCCAGCCAAGTAAACATTTG
>JAHTLZ010003279.1:0-22598 GCA_023846285.1 Phrynocephalus versicolor | reverse complement strand
TTATTATTATTATTATTATTATTATTATTATTATTATTATTATTATTTTCAAATTTATATACCGCACCTATTTCCCAACCGGGAACTCAGGGCGGTATACACACACAGTTAAACAGATAAAACAATCACAGCAACATCCAGGACGGTGGGCTATTGTTGGCAGGAGCAGAGGAGGGAAGGAAAAAAAGAAAAAGAAAAAAAAAAAAGAAGAAAAGTTTGCCCCTAGCAATTTCCGAAGGCGTCCTTAAATAGCCAGGCCTTCAAGGCTTTCTTGAAGGACGCCAACGACGGAGCTTGCCGCAACTCGCCTGGCAGAGCATTCCAGATAGACGGACCAACAACCGAGAAAGCCCGATTGCGAGTGGTCGCTTTACGGGCTTCCCTCGGCGTGGCAATCCGAAGCGAGAGGGCCTGGGAGGATCGGGTAGGTCGGGCCAGATCTGATCGTCGGGAGATGCGTGCAGACGGACCAGGATGGGGGTGATGCGGTCGAATTTACGCGCACCAACCACCAACCTGGCCACCGCATTCTGGACCCGCTGCAATCGCCGAACAAGGTTCAAGGGGAGCCCCATGTAGAGAACATTACAGTAATCCAACCTCGATATGACCAGTGCCTGTACCACTGTCCTCAGGGAATCCCCATCGAGGTACGGGCGAATCTGGGCTATGAGCCTAAGATGGTAGTAGGCCGACCTGGTCACAGCAGCCACCTGGGAATCCAGGGACAAATCCGGATCCAAGACGATGCCCAGACTCCTCACTCTTTGCGCCAGCTGGAGGGCGGACCCACCCAGACTGGGAAGAGGGCCACAGTACCCCTCCGGGTCTCCCCCAAAGAACAAAACCTCGGTCTTTCCAGGGTTGAGCCTGAGTCTGTGAGTCCTGGTCCAGTCCAAAACTGCGGCCAGGCAGCGATCAAGAGTCTGGACGGCCTCCACTGCACCGGTGGAAAAGGAGAAATAGAGCTGCATGTCATCAGCGTACTGATGACAGCAAACTCCATAACTCCGGATAATCTCAGCCAACGGCTTCATGTAGATGTTAAACTGCCAAACAGTTCTAACCATCGTGAAGTTCTTCCTAGTGTTCAAATAGAATCTCTTTTCCTATAGTTTGAAACCATTGCACCACATCCTAGTCTCTGCAGCCATGGAAAACAAACATGGCCCCTCTTTGACATGACATCCATTCAGATATTTTAACATGGCTGTCGTGTCCCCTCTCGACTTTATTTTTGTAAGCCACTCCTAGTAAGGCATTTCTTCCAAACCTTAAACCATCCTGGTCACCTTTCTCTGGACCCATTTGGGTTGTCAGCATCCTTTTTAAATTGGGGTGCACAGAACTGGACACAGTACTCCAGATGGGGTTTGATAAAAGCAAAATAGAGTGGTACTATCAGTTCCCTTGATCTAGACATGATGCTTCTGTTGATGCAACTAAGAATTGCATTGGCTTTCTTGGCTGCTGCATCATACTGCTGACTCATGTTCAATTTGTGGTCCACCAAAACTCCCAGATCCCTCCCACAGGTACTATTTTCCAGCCAGCTGTCTCCCATCCTATATCTAAGCCATTCGTTTTAATGCCAAGATGCAGGACCCTACATTTATCTCTGCTGAGACTCATCTCATTAGCTTTGGCCCAGCACTCTAATGTGTCAATGTCATTTTGGATTTTCATCGTATCTTTTAGGGGATTAAACACCCTTCCCAAATTGGTATCATCTGCAAATTTAAGCAGTCTACTCTCTATTCCTTCATCCAAGTCATTAATAAAGATATTGAAGAGCACTGGACCCAGAATAGAACACAAGGGCACCCCACTAGTCCCCATCTTCTATCCATGCTGAATAGAAGCCTTTTATGACCACCCTTTGGGTGTAATCAGTCAACCATTTACAAATCCACCTAACAGTAGCACTATATATCCCACATTCTACTAACTTTTTTGCAAGTACATCATGGGGAACCTTAGAGAAGGCCTTACTGAAATCAAGATAAACAACATCCACAGCTTTCCCTTCATCCACCAGTCCTGTAACACCATCAAAAAAGATCAAATTCGTCTGGCATGACTTGTTTTGGAGGAACCTGTGTTGACTTCTCATAATGACAGCTTTGCTTGTTAAATAATTACAGACTGCCTGCTTAATAATCTGCCTTAGAATCTTTCCAGGAATAGATCTCAAGCTGACTGGGTGGTAATTACTTGGGGCCTCTTTTTTACTTTTTTTGATTATGAGAACAGAATTCACCCTCCTTCAGTTGATGGGGACTTCCCCTGTTCTCCAGGACTTCTCAAAGATTTTTGTCAATTGTTCAGGAATTACTTCTGCGAGTTTTTTTCATATACTTGGGTGTGATTCATCTGGCCTTGGAGACTTATATTCATTTAGGGTTTCCAGGTAATCCTGTGCCAGCTCCCTATCCATTCTATGTTGCCGTACCAACTGAACTCTTTTTTTTTTCTTTTGTGGGAAAAACTAAAGCAACTGAGTGGCTGAGTAGTTCTGCCTTTTTCCTGTCTCCTGTTAGTAACTGGCTATCATTGCCACACAGAGACCCTATCATTTTCTTATTTTCCCTTTTGTTGCAGACATAACTAAAAAAACTTGTTTACTATCTTTAATTTCTCTGGCAAGTCCAAGTTCATTCTGTGCTTTAGCTTTTCTTACCAACCCTCAGCATATATTAGCTATTTGCTTATATTCCTCTTTAGTGCATTCCCCATTTTTGCATTTTCTGTACTTGTTTTTCTTTGTACCTAGCTGAGTTGAAAGTTCTTTAGTAAATAATTGTGGTTTCTTTAAATACCTTCCATTTTTCTTCTTCTTGGAACAGTTTCAGATTGTGCCTTTAATATCTTTCTTTTTAAGGAACTCCCATCCATCTTGTACTCCTTTCTCTTTAAGTGTTTCAGTCCATGGAATCACAACCATTAAGTCCCTAAGTTTACAAAAATTGGCTTTCTTAAAGTCCAGGATTCTATTTATTTATTTATTTATTTATTTATTTATTTATTTAGCTTGTATGCTGCCCACTACCCAAAGGTCTCTTCTTGTCAGAGTATGCTTAGTTTCACCTTCCAACTGTATAATAAATTCCAAAACAACATGGCTATTTCTACCTAAAGATCCCACCACTTCATCTCCATTCACAAGGTCCTCCCTATTGGTTAAGATGAGATGTAAAATGGTTGCTCCTCTTGTTGCCTTCTCCACCTTCTGGACCATTAAATTGGTTGCAAGGCCGGTAAGGAATTTATTGGATCTTATGTTCTTACCTGAGTTAGACTGCCAACACAGGTTGAGATAGTTAAACTCTTCCATCAGTACTACATCTCTCCCTTTTGACTGTGTGGCCATCTGCTCATGGAAGGCATCATCCAACTCCTCCAACTAGCATAGGGATGTATAATATAACCCCAGTGACTTCCCTCCCATTATTCTCCTCCTAGATTCTCATCCAAATACTCTCAACCTGACTTCCCAGCTGTGTATCCTGGATTTCTTCATCAGTATAAATGTCCTTAAGATATAAAGCAGGTTATATCCTCCAATAACTACATTCCAATCATAAGTCTCCTCCCACCAGGTTTCAACGATGCCAGTTATATCATATTTATTTGGTTGTGAGATCTTGTGGTTGAGATCTTGTGGTTTTAGTCTCTCAAAAATGAGTAGTGAGACAAAGGAGAAGTTCTCAGCACTGATTTTATTAAGCAAAAGCGAAATGCAAAAACACAGAAAACCATTCGAATGGGGTCCCCCTCTAAGTGGAGAGAGGACCCTGAACACCACTTTCCAAGGGTTTTTATACATTTTCAAACCCTTCCAGACCCTTCCTCGGTCACTATCGGACAACCACACCCTCAGGACCACCCACGAACTGTCCATCACTTACTGAGTCCACTTGTATACCCACAGACTCATAGTCTAAAGTTACTTCCTCTTTTTCATCATTTCGCTCTTTGCTTTCTCCACACACCCAGCGGCTTCTCGTTACCACATATGTTTCCGTTCATCTCCTTGCTTGAACATCAACAGGAAAACCAAAGAATCTTCCTCTGTAAGACACACTTTATATTGCTGTCTATTTTACTACTCATAGTTAAGAATTGCATTTATGCTTGCTATTGATTACATATTGTATCCATAAGCTTATTAGCAGGCATGATTATATACTTTCATTTCTCACAGTTGTATTAGGAGTTTCAGCTCCTCTTGTAGGTTTCCCATGGTCTGTGCATTGGTGTAGAGACATTTAAGGCTGTGTGTCCTTACAAGCCCTTTGCTTAACCCATTTTTCCTGGAACTGTTGGGCTGTAATATTACTACTCCTCTTGGAATTTGTTATACAGTTGGAAGGTGAAGCTAAGCATAGTCAGTCAAGAATCCTGGACTTTAAGAAAGCCAATTTTTGTAAACTTAGGGAATTATTGGCTGTGATTCCATGGACCGACACACTGAAAGAGAAGGGAGTCGAAGATGGATGGGAGTTCCTTAAAAGCGAGATATTAAAGGCACAATTTAAAACTGTTCCAACAAGAAGAAAAAATGGGAGTGGTCTAAAGAAACCATAGTGGTTTACTAAAGAACTTTCAACTCAGCTAACTATAAAGAAAAACAAGTACAAGGAATGGAAAAATGGGAAATGCACCAAAGAGGAATATAAACAAACAGCTAATATATGCAGGGTGGTGGTAAAAAAAACTAAAGTGCAAAACGAACTTAGACTTGCCAGAGAGATTAAAGATAGTAAAAAATGTTTCTTTAGGTATGTCCGCAGCAAAAGGAAAAATAAGGAAATGATAGGCTCTCTGCGTGGCGATCATAACCAGTTACTAACAGGAGAAAAAAAAAGGCAGAACTGCTCAACACATTCTTTGCCTCTGTTTTCTCCAAAAAGGAAGAAAGAGATCTGCTGGGACAAAGAGTAGATGAGGTAGGATGGGAATTGCAACATAGAATAGGTAGAGAGCTAGTACTGGAACACCTGGAAGCATTAAATGAATTTAAGTCTCCTGGGCCAGATGAATTACACCCAAGGATATTAAAAGAACTGGCAGAAGTAATTTCCCAACCATTGGCAATAATCTTTGAGAAGTCCTGGAGAACAGGGGAGGTCCCCATAGACTGGAGGAGGGCAAATGTCCCCATCTTCAAAAAGGGGGAAAAAGAGGACCCAAATAATTACTGCCCAGTCAGTTTGACTTCAGTTCCTGGAAAGATCCTAGAGTAGATTATTAAACAGGCAGTCTGCAAATGCTTTCATTACAAGAAGTCAACACGGGTTTCTTAAAAAGAAGTTATGCCAGACTAATTTGATCTCTTTCTTTGATAGAATTACAGGCCTAGTGAATGGGGGGAATGCTGTGGATATTGTTTATCTGGACTTTAGCAAGGTGTTCAATAAGGTTCCCCATGGTATTCTTGCTAAGACGTTAGTAGAAAGTGGAACAGATAGAGCTACTGTCAGGTGGATTTGTAATTGGTTGACTGATCGCACCCAAAGGGTGACCATAAATGGCCTCTCTTCAGCTTGGAGAGACATAACCAGTGGGGTGCCCCAGGGTTCTGTTCTGGGTCCAGTGCTGTTCAATATTTTTATTCATAACTTGGAGGAAGGAATAGAGAGTATGCTAATTAAATTTGCAGATGATACCAAATTGGGAGGGGTTGCTAATTCCCTAGAGGATCGGATGAAAATCCAAAAAGACCTTGACAGATTAGAGTGCTGGGCCAAAGCTAACGGAATGGATTTCAACAGAGGGAAATGTATGGTGCTTCATCTAGGTTGCACAGATATAGGATGGGGGATACTTGGCTGGAGAATAGTACCTGTGAAAGGGATCTGGGAGTCTTGGTGGACCATAAATTGAACATGAGTCAGCAGTGTGATGCGGCGGCCAGGAAAGCCAATGCGATTCTTGGTTGCATCAACAGAAACATTGTGTCTAGATCAAGGGAAGTGATAGTACCACTCTATTCTGCTCTGGTCAGACCCCACCTGGAGTCCTGTGTCCAGTTCTGTGCGCCTCAATTTAAAAAGGATGTTGACAACCTCGAGCGGGTGCAGAGGAGGGCGACCAGGATGGTTGAGGATCTGGAGGAAATGTCTTATGAGGAACGGCTTAGGGAACTGGGAATGTTTAGCCTTTCAAAAAGAAGGATGAGCGGGGATATGATAGCTATGTTTAAATATTTGAAAGGATGTCATATTGAAGAGGGAACAGGTTTGTTTTCCATGGCTTCAGAGACTAGGACTCGGGGGCAATGGTTTCAAACTACAGGAAAAGATATTCCATTTGAACATTAGGAAGAACTTAATGACAGTTAGAGCTATTTGGCAGTGGAATCTGCTGCCACAAAGGAGGGTGGTGGAGTCTCCTTCTTTGGAGGTTTTTAAGCAGAGGCTGGATGGCCATCTGTCGGAAATATTGTGATGGGGATTCCTGCTTGGCAGGGGGTTGGACTAGATGGCCCTTGAGGTCTCTTCCAATTCTATGATCCTATTATTCTACTGCAACATTTGGGTTATTCCTCACAACCCCTGCAGGATTCCTACCCTTTAGAAAATGTATCCCTCTGAGAACTCAGTTTGAAGCTCTCTTTATCAAATCTGCAAGCCTCTTTGGGAAAAAAGATTCCTACCAGTAATGGTGAGGTACACACCATCCCCCACACCAATAGCTCATCTGAAGGACATAGCAATCCCAGCAACCTTGGTAGGTCTTGTCCCTCTTAATATTTAGTCTTTCTTCCATCATTGGAGACAAATTTTTGTATGTTGATTGAGTCCTGTTTTTCATTCCAGCTACTGATATGGCAGAAGAGGGAGCTGAGGAAGAAGAAGGGGCCATATTCATGGAAACAGGCAGAGATAACCAGTGGGAATACTGCCTAGAAGACCATATGAGTGTTAGTAGTAGAACCAACTTGAGCTTCTCTCTTGAGCTCCACAAACCAGAGAAGCCTTTGAAATGCAGGAAAGCTGTCAGTCAGAACAAGGTCCTTAATTATGAAGGGAGAATCCACATTGAGGAGAAATCATTTAAATGTCGTGAATGTGAGAAGTGCTTCCGTTTTGCCTCCAACCTCGCGACGCATAAAAAAATCCACACAGGCGAGAAACCCTTTCAGTGTTTGGAATGTGGGAAGCGCTTCAGACAGAAGACAACCCTGGCGTCCCATCTGAAAACCCACACAGGAGAGAGACCCTTTCAGTGCTTGGAATGTGGGAAGCGCTTCAGTCACAAGGCAAACCTAGTGTCCCATCAGAGAATCCACACAGGAGAGAAACCCTTTAAATGTTCTGAATGTGGGAGGAGCTTCAGTCAGAGCATACATCTTGCTTGCCATCAGAGAACCCACACGGGCGAGAAGCCCTTTCAGTGTGCTGAATGTGGGAGGAGCTTCGGTGATAAATGTGCCCTGAATTCCCACCAAAGAATCCATACTGGGGAGAAGCCCTTTAAATGCTTGGAGTGTGGGAAGAGCTTCAGCCACCGGACAACCCTTGGTTCCCATGCGAGAATCCACACCGGGGAGAAACCATTTAAATGTGCGGAATGTGGAAAGAGCTTCAGCCACAGCAGAAACCTTGCTTGCCACAAGAGAACCCACACGGGGGAGAAGCGCTTCACGTGTGTGGAATGTGGAAACGCTTTTGCCCAGAGGAAAGACCTCACTAACCATATCAGGATCCACACCGGAGAGAGACCATTTCAATGCTTGGAATGTGGGAAGACCTTCAGTTTGAAGGCACATCTTGCTTCCCATGGGAGAATCCACACTGGAGAGAAACCCTTTAAATGTGCTGAGTGTGGGAAGAGCTTCAGTCACAGAACGACCCTTGCTTCCCATGTGAGAATCCACACCGGAGAGAAACCTTTTTGGTGCCCGGTCTGTGAGAAGACCTTCAGCCAGAGCACACATTTTGCGAGCCACATGAGGATCCATACTGGCACGAAGCCATTTGAGTGCTTGGACTGCGGAAAGACCTTCCGTGGGAACTCGGAGCTGGCTTCCCATAAGAGAATCCATGCCAGAGAGAAACTTTTCCAGTGCCTGGAATGTGGAAGCTCCTTCAGTCACCGTAGACCTTTTGTGTCCCACCAAAGAATTCACGCAGGCGGAAAACTCCAACCGTAAATGGAGGTTTTGCTCCCATGAAAAAAAGCCGTGCAGAGGGGAAACCATCAAGGCGTGGGAAATCTGGAAATGACTTTAGTCTGACTGCACGCTCTGCTTCCCATGAAGATGTCCTTAGAAGTTGTTGCAAGGCTTGTCTCTGATCCTTTGTGCGTCAAACCTGCCTTTGTCTTGTCCCTTGCCTTTGAAGATAATATTGTCTATCAGTCACCACTAGGATAAACATGCGTTCTTTAATCATCTCCCTCTTTTGTTGCCACGATCCTTTAGTTCAGGGGTGGGGAACCTTCAGCCTACTTAAGGTTTTGGACCGCAGTTCCCACAGTCGTGTATCCTTGGCAGAATTCTGGGAGTTGCAGTCCAAAAAGATCTGGACAGCAGAGCTAACTTGTTTTGATTCTCACAAGGTCCATTTAGCTGTTGGGACTCACGCCTCGGTGAAAGGTAGGGTACTTCGATTGTAAGCCGCCCAGAGACCCTTGGGTAGTGGGTGGCATATAAGCTGTATAAATAAATAAATAAATAAATAAATAAATAAATAAATAAATAAATAAATACTTTATTGTTTTATTTGCTTGCCAAAATATACATACACATAAATGAATGAATGAATGAATGAATGAATGAATGAATGAATGAATGAATGAATGAATGAATGAATGAATGAAATTATTGTTTTATTTGCTTGCCAAAATATACATACACATTTTCAGTATCTGGGTTCTGCCCTGCTTCATCCCGAGGAGAGCCTTGGGGGAGCAAATCAGCCCAACCTAAACTGTTCTACAGGGAAAGTTTCTGAAGGTAGGCTTTAAGGGCCTGGTCATTCAACCTGACCTGAGGGTTGAAGGTGATGTGCTGCATGGAATTTCCATTCAATATCCAGGAAGCTGGAAACATCCTGGACTACAAAAACAATCAAGAGGGGCCGTTAGAGGAATAGATGCCCTCCCATGGGAAACCATGTCCAGAGACATTCTCTCTAAGCAGAGCTTTAACATCCTCTTTGCCTTGTTGAGTACAGGCAGGGAAAGCTTTCCAGCCAGACAGACAAAGGCAGCTATCCCACGGCCAGAAAAACCACTCAAAATAATTAGCCGGCTTTTTCCCCGGTAACAGTCATGTGGTTGAAGATGTGCTTCCTGTTCCCCCACAAAATAACAACCTCTTACATGTCCAGGTGGGAAGGGTGTGTCAGGAGAAACGACTGGAGAGAGAAAATAACCAGGTGGGTATCGGAGGAAATCTCCCTCCCTCTCCTCCCTCTGCACTGGACAGAGAATCTGCCGGTGGGGTATTTTTCTAATCATTGCCCTCGGCCGGTTTGAGCATTTCTGCACTTTTCTCTCTCGTACAAACAGAAAGTGGGGAGGGGGAGCAAGTTTTTAAAGACCCAAGCCGCAGCCTCGCTTCACACGCTTTTGCTGCTTCTGCTGCAGAGCCAGATAAAGCTGCTATCTCCCTGGTGCGCGCTTTGAATTGGAAGAGGACCTTATCTGGCTCTGAAGCAGCAGCAACAGCAACAGCATGCAAAATGAGGCAAAAAATACCCACCCTCCGGCTTGAGTCTTGGAAAACTCGCTGGGACCTGCTTAAGTGGGCGTTGGCGGAGGTTCTTTTCTATAAAAAGCCCACTGCTCAGGAGGGCACGATTTTTGGAGGCTTTTTTTTGGTAAGTTAGATCTGGATATTATCAGTCATGGGATAGTGCCCAAAGAATCCACAAAAATAAAGGATATTTGAAACGTTGATGGGGGTTCAGTTCCATCAAATAAGCTTGCCAACTAGCATGCGTGCCTCTGTGGAGTTCCCAGAGGTAGTGCCAAGCTAGTGAGTTATGTAGGATTAGGCTGACAACGGCATTAAGATCACACACGGCCTCACTGTGACTTTCAGATGTACAGCCGCCAGCAGGGCCTGTACTTCGGCTAAATGTTTTTTCTCCTCCCCCTCAACTATCCCCTATTTCACCCAAGTCCACCAAGTGCATGCAGTACTCCAAAGGCATTATGTGAATCCATGTAGATATTAATCTTTTCCCCCTGTGGCCAGAGTCAGGGCCTGTGCAAGTACCAGGAGCTCAACCTTCTGGTCTGAGGCATTAGGAGGAAAGAAAAGGACTCCACAGTCTCACAGATGGCAATTTCAGCTCTGTCAACAAAGAATCCCAAAGCAATATGTTACAGCGGGATGTCTCTAAGTTCTGAGCAACTAGTAAATTAAGCATCAATGATATGTGTATAATCGCCTAACCAGAGGCTCAGTTTCCATAGGGGGCTTTGGGAGGAGGGTAGCTGAGTTTAGGCAAGTGCTAGTAATAGGGTGGGCAGTCTATCAAGGGAACCTGATATTTACTCAGCCCCACATTCAAAACCCAGAGTCCCCCTTTATGCTCCAGCACTCTCATAACAGTGTGCAAAAGATGAACCATAATGGAAGCCCCCAGTGTGAACTTCAGGGCTGGGGCGTAGTGTGTGGGGGCGGGACAGGAGGGGCAGTAGGCCTCCCCCAGCAAGAGGTCTAGGGGCGCTGCTCTTCCCCCAGGAAAAGACAAGCCAATCAATTGGCATTGGTAGGCGTTTCTGCCCTTCTCCAGCCCTTCCCCACCATGCTGGATAAAAGAAAAGCTGCAGACAGCTCAAGACAGAGAGAGGAAAGGGACAGGGCAGTGCTATGGCTGGGACTCATGGGCGATCACATCCATTCTCATCCTGGGAGGAAATTCATTGCATGTTGATATTGGTCACGATCTCGTGATCTTCTTCCGATTCTGTCTCTGTTCCCGTGTACACACAGGCGTGATTGATGATACTGACATGACTGTTACCACACGTCCTCATTCCGTGATGAGATGTGAAATTCCATGCCTTTGTGTTGTTGTTTTTCGGCCCCGACCTTCCGTTTTTTGATGTTTCGATTCTTCGAAACCTTGCCTTCAATGCATTACAGAGCTAAGTTTGAGGCATTTGTCTTTTAATCTCTCTGCACTGCGTTGCTGACTCCATAGGGAATGTACTGGTGAATGGCACTTAGCACTCCTGCCACTTGATGGAGAATGACACATTGCGTGATGAGCCTTACCTCACGGCCACTCGTCTCGGAATGAGAAGCGTGATGAGCAGATTCCCGAGGCCAGGGAGGGGGATCTCTCATCCCGCTTAAATTGCAGTTCAGGAGGCATAGTCGGGATGAACTCCCCTCATCCCGCAATGGACGTGCGGTTAGATTACTTCGTACCGGTCCCAAGCAGGACCGCGAACAGCAATGAGATGGACATGAAGTATCAGCCATAGTTTTAACTCTGTGTTGACTCCTCCTCCTTCTCCTCCTCCTCCTCCACTGATCAATTCATTATGTCCCACCCAAAACTGCATGGGGTTTTCCTTTTCACTCTAGGCAGACTCTGTCAGACCTGAACATCTCAGGTCCGTGGCTCACTTCATATTTTTCTTTAAAAAAATAATTCTAGTTTGCATTTGCATTTAATTTGGTATTGAGCACTGGGCTTTCCTCTCTTTCTGTCAACACTTGGTGCTGATGTCAGTCATGGGTAAATGAAAGCAAACATCTTGGCATCAAAAAGGCATTTCAGGAAATGGGAACCCCCCCCCCACAAAAAAAGAGGTTTGGAGCCATGCAGCCATAAAAAACCAAAAGCAAGACTAGACTGTAGGTGATACTTTAGGGCACCGGCATAAGGCCACCTCTTCTGAAGCCTCAATTTAACTAAAAACAGAGCGAAGTGGTGGTGGCAGACTCCATAGTGGAATTTGCCAAACCACAGGAACAAAAGGGACCAGAGTCCACGGGCGCATGTGGCAAGGTGTCTGGTTGAGGGATGAGGTGGGTGGGGTGGGCCCTGCATCCGGCACTGGGAACAGGGAGCACTGGCTGGCAGTGGGACTGAGTCTGGTTCTAGGATGTTTATCGGAAGGGAGTGTCACACCGCTTAGACTTTTTCAGGCAGGAAGGCTGCATGCATGGTGACGCAGTAAGGGCAGAAATAAGGATTTGATAAGGATCAGGTGGAGGGGGTTCAGAGGCAGAGGGCTGCAGCTCATGTAGATCAGAGAGGTGCTTGAATATTTTATTGAATTTTCTAAACATAACAAGTTAAAACAAATAAATTGCTTGTGTGTTGCCATGTTGCATAGTTCAAATGCACGTGTTTCCCCAATATTTTCAGCCTGGAATATTCCACATTTACATGCTTCTTTTCCATCATTGCATTTATTGTTACCTATCTCTATCTTCATCTAGTACAAAAAGTGAAAATAACAAAGTACAGTTTTAAACTAGCCTTAATCTTAATTCTTAATTCCTAATTTTACTAAGCACTTTAAAGTCTATTTGTCTAGCTCAGTATATGATAGGCATATTTATATCTGTTTTCATCTAGTACAAAGGGTGAAGGTGGTAAGTTTGACTTAAGATATTCTATCTAATCTATAAAATTAAGTAAATAATAAACATCACCAACCCATTATATTTTATCTATTCACCTAAATTCTATCAACTTTCAAATACATCAATATGGCTAAGACTAATACTTAATGGGCTATTTAAAAAAAGAGAGTTATATCTTGGTCTCTCAGTTTCATAATACTTGAAACCCCACCTTTCTCCTTGGAAAAGGACCCGAGGTTGCTTTCAATAATGAGGAACAATATAGAGTCCTGAACATTTAAGACATAGAATCATAGAATCATAGAATCATAGAGTTGGAAGAGACCTCATGGGCCATCGAGTCCAACCCCCTGCCAAGCAGGAACTCCCCATCATAATATTCCCGACAGGTGGCCATCCGGCCTCCGCTTAAAGACCGTCAAAGAAGGAGACTCTACCACCCTCCTTTGTGGCAGCATCTTCCACTGCCGAACAGCTCTAACTGTCATGAAGTTCTTCCGAATGTTCAAATGGAATCCCTTTTCCTGTAGTTTGAAACCATTGCCCCGAGTCCTAGTCTCTGAAGCCATGGAAAACAAACCTGTTCCCTCATATTCAAGTTAAGAACAGGGAATTAGAAGAGGTGTCTTAGAACATTAAAAGGTATCATTAGAGCTACAAAGAGCACCGAAGATGAAAAGAAAAATCCATTATGGGGGTGAAAAGCAACATGGAAAACACAAGTGTTCTTATGAAATCAGTCAATGCAGTCATGTATGGCAATCCATATAAAGTCACATAGTAGGTAGTCCCTCATTCAGGGAAAGCTTGTCTGAAGAGGAAGGTCTTTGCCTGCTTCTGGAAAGACAGCAGAGATGGGGCAATCCTGGCCTCCAGTGGGAGGGAGTTCCAAAGTCTGGGAGGAGCAACAGAGAAGGGATGCCTTCAATAGGGGATTGGATTGATTCCTGGAGGAAAAGTCCATCACAGATTATAAACCATGATGGAGATGTGCATAATCTCCAGGATTAAAACCAGGGTACTTCAAGGACCAGATGCAGGGGAGTGGTATCAGGAGACAGAAATCTAGTCTCATGCGTTCCCAGATGCATCTGGTGGGGCCACTGTGAGATCCAGGAAGCTGGACGAGATGGGCCTTTGGCCTGATCCAGCAGGGTTTTTCTTATGTTCTTATGTGTTTTTCTGAGATGCACCTGTGAAGGTGGCAGGATGGAGAGAAAGTCCTCTCCTGATAACCTTAGCGCCCAAGCCACTTCATACTGCCATGTTGTGCTTTATAGGTTAATGTCAACACTTTGAATTGTGCCCAATAGCTGATTGGCAACCAGTGGAGCTGCTTTAATAGGGTGTAATGCGATCTCTCTAAACTGCCCCAGTCAGCAATTGGACAGCTGCGTTCTTGACCCCTTGAAGTTTCCTGAGACTTTCCATCGGTAGCCCCACATAGAGCACATTATAGTAGTCCAACTGAGAGGTCACTAGGGCATGTATCACAGTAGCTAGAGCAGGTTTCTCAAGAAACGGGCGTAACTGGCATTCTAGTTTTAATTTTGCAAATGCACTCCTGGCCATAGCTGTGACCTGGGCATCTAGACTCAAGGATGAGTCCAGGAGCACCCCCAAGCTACGCACCTCTTTTTTCAATTGGGTGGTGATTGCATCCAGGAGAGATTGCATCCCTATCCCTTGATCTCCTTTTTGACTCACCAGAAGCACCTCTGCCTTATCTGGGTTTAATTTCAGTTTGTTCTTCCTCATCTACTTCATTACTGAAGCTAAGCACTGATCTCAAGTCGAAATAGCTTCCTTGTAATCCGGAAGTGATGAGAGATAGAGTTGAGTGTCATCGGCATACTGGTGACAGTTCAACCCAAAACTCCAAATAATCCCCTCCCCCAGTGGTTTCATATAAATGTTAAATAACATAGGAGACAGAACAGAACTCTGAGGTACCCCACTGTGAGGTTCACTCTTTGCCCAGGTGTCCCGCCCCTCCAACTTCAAAGAAGGCATATCTTGAAACGAATAAACTGAACTTTTATTGGGTTCTTCAACTACAACAGAGGTTCTCTTCTTTACAACAGTTTCAACATCCTTAAATTCTGTAACAAAGGGATTCTTCTTGTAATCATAACTGGGAGTTCTTAGAGAGAAATCAAGTCCGCCACCTCAACCTGGGGAGAACTGGTTCCACCACTTGTCCCCTCCTCCTTCTCGGAGGGGCGCAGTTCCCCCACCTGTACCCCAACCTCTTAGGTGTGTTTGGGTCCATCTCGTCTCTGTTGGCAGGAAAAAAAGGGATAGTCTTCTCTCTGGGTCAAGTCCATCGTGGCATTCAGTTTCCCGGCTTTCGCCTCCTCCTGCACCTTGGCCAGCCATTGCTCCAATGTCAACTGTTGTCTTATCTCCTTCTTCTTTCGATTATACTCTCGTGCCTCCGGCTCTCCCCAATAAGAGCAGCCTTGCTTATTTACCAGGCACCTATAGCTTTCAGCCTCTTTTTGGGGCATCATCATCTTTTCCCACTTTCCCATCCATGGATCCTCCATCCACACCCACTCCCAGTCTGGTGGGAGCACATGTGGCTTCTCCCTTTTACAGTCTCTGAACCCCACCTCCACTACCTCTGATTGGTGGGACCTTCCCGTCGTTTCCTCAGCCCCATTTTCTGCCACTATAGGTAGTTCTTCCTTTCCCCCCCTTTCCCCTTCTTCCAGAATCTTTAGAGTCTTTAAACCCTTTCCATAACATTTCTCTCTCCCCAGCCTCCATGGTGGGTGCAGCTCTGGGTTTCTCCCTCCTCTTTTGCTTTTCCAGCCATTCGTCCCTCTCCGCTTCACACCGTGCAGGGGTCACTCTCCCTCCTTCAGAGAAATTCCCGTCACACCCACAGGTCAGTGGCCGTGGTGTTGAATATGAGTCCCCTATCATTCCCCTGTGGCAGCGGCCCAGCTCCCGGAAATGATTAGGGCTTGAGATTGAGCAGGCCGGTAAGGTGGGGAAGCTACGCATGCGCAAAAGCGAGGCAAGAAGGGGTAGCCCAGAGCGCCTCACCAAACTGCAAGAAGACGAGGAAGGAGGCAGTCAAGCTTTAACAGCCCTCTGCAAGCTTCTTCCTGCCTGTCTTGAGGTGAGCTGAGGGGGGAGGGGGGGAGTCTGAGGCCAGGCTGGGCCTCGGTGCTGCTTCTGACGGGGTGGGGGTGGAGGATGGCGGGCTCTCCCTCCGCTCCCTTTCCCGGGGCCGCTGCTGGGCTTCGCTTTACCTGCGCCCAAGCCCCCTGCCCCAGGCCAAGCTGGGGGAGCAAAAGGGGACGTCCTCAATCCTCTGTCCCCCCCACCCCACCCACTCCCATACCCCGAAGCGCGAGGGCACTACTCGTGAGCAGGAGGTGAGGCTGGCCATTGCCAAGCGGGCAGGTCTCCTGCCGGGCGCGCCGCGCAGGGGCGCATGGAAGGGCAGGGAGGTGGCATGGCGGCGTGTGTGTGTGTGTCTGTGTCTGTGTTTACTCGGGAGTAAAATGAGCCAAAGGCGGTGGGATCGCGCGGGTCGGGCGAGGCGAGGCGGCCGGTGGTGGCGGCGGGTGCCCCCCTCCCCGCGCACCCGCGCTCCGCCTCTGGGGTGTCCCCCGTCCCGCCCCGCGAGCCGCCTCCCTGGGGCCGCGCTCCTCCCGCTCCTGGGGCTCCGTCCTGGGAATCCACCGAGCCTCCGCTGCCGCCGCAGCCGGCCACGCCCTGACAGTCTGGCTGGGCAGCAGCAGCAGCTGCGGGCCGAGCCCCCACCCCGCCCGGCCGCCAGCCCCGGGGGAGCGCCTGGGCGGCGGTGGCGGATCACATCTGGCCAGGGGTGGGTGGCAGAGTCCGGGGCCAGCGGCGTCCAGGATGAGCCCACGCTACTTCCTCCGATCCCTCCTGCTGCTCATCTTCGCGGCCTTCTTAGCCAACGCCAGCAACTGGCTGTGAGCGAGCGCGGCGGCATGGCACGGGCAGCAGGGAGGCAATGCCAGCCGGGCGGGCGGGCGGGCGGGCGGAGGGGAAGCCCGGCAAGCAGGCAAGGGAGGCGAAGTGTGCGTCCGCCGCCGCCTGCCTACCCTCTCCAGCAGAGCTTTGAATGTGTGTGGTGGAGAAAGAAGGAGGTGGAATCTCCTTGTGTGAAAGAAACCCCACTCTTTCCGGGCTTAGGCAGGGAGGATTTGGTGGAGAAAGAATCTCCCTGTGTGAAAAAAACATCCCAGCTGCCGCTGGCTTTCCCTCTCTCGCTCGCTTGGGCGCTCTCGCTCTCTTCTGCCGCCTCCCTCTCCTTCTCAGAGCCAGAGGCTGTGGATCCTGCCGCGCAAAGACGCAGCAGCAGCAGCAGAGACGGCAGTGCAGGGGGTGGGGGCGGCCCCGGAAGTGTGTGTGTGTGTGTGTGTGTGTGTGTGTGTGTGTGTGTGTGTGTGTGTGAGTGAGTGAGTGAGTGAGTGAGTGAGTGAGTGAGTGAGTGAGAGAGAGAGAGAGAGAGTGAGTGGGTGAGTGAGTGAGAGAGAGAGAGAGAGAGAGAGAGAGCTGCACAGTGAACATTCCCCCTCTGGGCACCTCAGAAACCTGCCTAGTGGGAGTGGGTACCGTAAGTGCAGGTCCACAGGGGGAAGGAATCCACACCCAGCAGCCAAGTGCCAGCTGCCCCGACCCAGAGTCTGGAAGGGCTGCAGAGAGCAGAGGGGAGATTGTCTCTAGGAACCAAGGGAGGATTGCTGCCACCACCTCTGCCTCACACGGACACTTGGGAGCTTTGAATGTGTGTGGTGGAGAAAGAAGGAGGTGGAATCTCCTTGTGTGAAAGAAACCCCACTCTTTCCGGGCTTAGGCAGGGAGGATTTGGTGGAGAAAGAATCTCCCTGTGTGAAAAAAACACCCCTCTCCACCAGATCTTCTGTGCCTAAGCCTGGAAGAATGAGAGGGATGGTGAGCGCCCAGCAGCAGTTTCGCTGCTTCTCTCCACCTGACTTCCTGATCCCGGCGGCCGCTCACTTTCCCTCTCTCACTCGCTCGGGCGCTCTCGCTCTCTTCCGCCGCCTCCCTCTCCTTCTCAGAGCCAGAGGCTGTGGATCCTGCCGTGCAAAGATGCAGCAGCAGCAGCAGAGATGGCAGTGCAGGGGGTGGGGGTGGCCACGGAAGTGTGTGTGTGTGTGTGTGTGTGCGTGCGCGCGCGCGCGTGTGTGCAGGCGGGTCGGTGTGGTCCGTCTGGGCTCGTCTCCCTTCCTCCCCCTGCTCTCTCTCCTTGCTTTCTTTTTTCTCTCCTCCTCCCTCCCAAGTGGTTTTGGAGCTGGGGAAGGGCGGGGGTGGAGGGGTGCATGCCCCTGCCCTTTTTTGGAGGAATTGCCGGCCGGGAGAAAGCGATCTGGCGCCAAGAGCCCTGTGAAGTGGACAGTTGCAGGAGAGGGGGAAAGGGTGTGTGCGTGCGCGTGTGCACGTGCGCAGGCGGGTGAGTGTGGGAGGGGGACGGGCGTGGAGGAGTGAATGCCCCCCCGGGCCACGGAAAAATTGTTGAGCATTTGCCGGTCCGCGGCGAAAAAAAGGTTGGGGAGCACTGCCCTAACACCACCACCTTCTGCATTATCTCCTGCAGACTTTGGACAGACTTTGGACATCCCTGCCCTATCCATTTCCCTGCCTAGGTCATCTACAAGGCAACCAGTGCCAGTTTAGCCCCATAACCAGGCCTAAGGCCAGAATGGAATTGATCTAGATAGTTTGTATAATCGAGAAACCTCTGGAGCTGTGAGGCCACAACCTGCTCTAGTACTTCACCCAAGAATGGAAGTTAAGAAACTGGTTGGTAATTGTTCAATATTGTTGGATCTAAAGATGTCTTTTTAAACAGTGGTGTTACTATTGCTTCCTTCAAGCATGCTGGGATCCTACCCTGTTGCAAGGAGGCATTCACTACTCTTCCCAACCAGTCTGCCAGACCCTCTCTGGCAGCTTTTATGAGCCAGGAAGGGCAAGGGTCCAACAGACATGTGGTGGTCCCCATCTCCCCAAGAGTCCTGACCACATCCTCAGGCTGCAGGGCAGGCATGTCCAAACTTCAGCCCTCCAGATGTTTTGGATCACAACTTCCATAGCCCTTTGCCATTGGCAATACAGGCTTGGAATTCAAGTTTGGACATGCCTGCTGTAGGGGTTGAAACTCATCCATTAATACAGGGCAGGCAAGGGAGACAGTTTTAATTATAGGCTTCAGATCAATAGCAGCATCCAGGTCAGCTCAGATCTGTACACATTTGGCTGTAAAATGTTGTGCAAATTCTTCACAGCAAGTTACAGAGCAGTCTGTGTTATCCACTTGTGGGTCAGCATGTAACAGACTTTTGACAATTTGGAAAAGCTCCTTGCTGAAGCAATGGTGGTAGAGAAAAATGATTTCTTTGCTGCTTCTGTCACCACACATTTGAATGTGGCTGATCCTCAATGAGAATCACTATAAAATGGACGACAGACAAACCGGACTCCTGGGAATGAAGTTTTATTTCCAGAGGATCCTTTCCGAATACCTTGGGCACAAGGGGTGCCTGAACGCAAGGACAACTTCCTGTATGGAATGTCCAGTCTTAAATATTCTTCAGCATACAGAAACAGACAAAGAACAAACTCAGGATTGGTTACAATTTGCCGCAGTGGAAAGCATGTGACTTCTACATATATGTTCATTTTCCGTAACACAACCAAACTTAAAGATCAGTGATACTTTCCCATCTGCATTAGCAAGATTAAAAGGTCATTAATTTCGCAATGTATTGTTCTCTTTGTGTTAACAGTGAGTTTCAAAAGCTGGATACAAAGGTGCAAACAAGATATTTTAAGATCGGAGATGTCCCAGCATGCGGTTTGACATTTGCTATACACTTTTTGTGGTTTGGACACATCCTGTTGCCATTGAATTTAGAAACCCATGTCTGCACAGGTGGGGGTGCTTTGCAGAAACACAGAGATGATGCTTTCAGGACATAGTTTAAAGAAATGATGGTTTTAGGATATCTATGAGGCAGAGGACAGAATGAAGAAATGAAGATGAACTCAAAACTTGAACCTTACTCTCACACTTCCACTGCCTTGGATCAAAAGCTTTCCAATGGCCTTTCACTGTTTCTTTGTTTCTGTCTTGGTTTTCCGTCAACACCTACCAGTTCTACAGACCACCCTTTTCAATTTTGCCAGCTCCTCAGTAAACAAAACAGCGGGTTTGGCTGTACTTCGAGGAAGGAGATGTTTAGGGGCAATCAGGTCAATGGCTTTGCTCATTTCCCCATTCCAGAGATCAACTAAGGATTCAATGGAATCATCCATCTTTAAAAGAGGTGGGAAACTCCCCTAGGGCAGCTACACAGCCATCTGGATCCATCACCCTTCTTGGACGAATTGCTTTTGTCTGACTTCCACCCCTGCCCAGGCTCTGAGTTCCAGTGAGCCTAAAGCACACCAGATAATGGTCTGTCCATGACAATGGGACTACAGAAAGTGGCTTTAACCCGGAGTTCCCAATATCCACACCGGGGCAGAAGACCAGGTCTAAGTTGTAGCCTGCAGAATGAGTAGGGGCAGACACCATTTGAGACAGACCTACAGTTGTCATGAAATCTTCAGGAAACCCCTGCCAGAGCTGCCTCGGCATGGATGTTAAAGTCCTCCAGCACAATGAGTGTGTGTGTGTGTGTGTGTTCTAATATCACCCCTGAAATCAGTTCAGTTAGCTGAGATAGGGCCTTTTCACACAACCCCTAAGATCCGCTGGCCACTTAAATGCGGACCAGAGATCTTGGGGGTTCGTTACTCTTCCTATGTCCCCACCCCTCCGCACTTCCTTGATCCTGTCTGCGTGAGGAGAGGAAGAAAAAAGGGGACAAAAGAATGCAGGCTCACCTCCGTTTGCCGGTCCAAGCCTCCCCAAGCCCCGTCGTCGTCCTGATTCCTTCTCTTACAGGGGCGGGAGGCAAAACAACAACAACAACAACAACAACAACAACAACAAACAGAAGCGAGGAGAGCCTGGCACTCACTCCTTTACATCCTGATCTGGGATTTTTCACTGTCCAAGAGCAGGTACCTGAAAAGTGCACTGGGATGCGCTTAGGTGGGCGTGGGCGCACTTAATTTTCTGTAAACTCCAGAGCTGGTGGGGAAACAATTTTAAGCTTTGGAGCTGGGAGCCATTTGCGGCAGAGTTTAGGGGTCGTGTACAAATACCCATAGAGAAGTTGTTGTGCCTCAGGGAGGGTGGTATATCAATAGAATTTCTATCTCGTCCCTGGCTCCTACTTTTAGGAACATACATTCAAATCCAGGGACCTGGGAAATGTGACATCTAGTAAGAGGGATGGAGTTATGCTAGATTATTACCCCTCCTGAACCCCGCCCCCCCCTGCGCACGATCTTGCCTGTTATTCTACAGAGAAACCTGGAGGACGGACTCGGGGCAATGGTTTCAAACTACAGGAAAAGAGTATCAATTTGAACATTAAGAAGAACTTCATGACAGTTGGAGCTGTTCAGCAGTGGAATATGCTGCAACAAAGGGTGGTGAAGTCTCCTTCCTTGGAGGTTTCTAAGCAGAGGCTGGATGGCCATCTGTCGGAAATATTGTGATGGGGTTCCTGCATGGCAGGGGGTTGGACTAGATGGCCTTGAGGTCTCTTCCAATGCTATAATTCTATGAGTCTATGATTCAAAGATGAGCAAGACTGACATGCCCAGCTTCATCCAGCCAAATCTCTGTGATGCAAGTGAGATCAGCACATTCAGGTCCTGGATGATCAACATAACATAAGAAAAACCATGCTGGATCAGGCCAAAGGCCCAACTATTCCAGCTTCCTGTATCTCACAGTGGCCCCACCAGATGCCTCTGAGAGCAAACAAGGCTAGATCTCTGTCTCCTCCAGGAATCTGTTCAATTCCCCTTTTGAAGGCATCCAGGCCAGATGCCATCAACAGAGATGAATGATGATGATGATGATGATGATGATGATGATGATGATGATGATGATGATGATGATGATGATGATGATGATGATGATGATGATATATTTACTGCAAAGGGGATCACGTACACTTTGAGGTCACTTTGAGGTCGCCCCTCTGGTGCCTTTTTTCAGACTAAAGAGCCTCAAATGTTTTAGCCTTTTTTCATAAGGGAGGTGCCCCATCCCAGTAATCATTTAAGTTGCTTTCTTTTGCGCCTTGAAACAGAGTCAGCAGGATGTCTTTCCTGGCAGCCTCGCCCCCCAACAGCCATGCAGCCCCATTCTGAGCCTCAGTTTAAAAAGGATGTTGACAACCTCGAGCGGGTGCAGAGGAGGGCGACGAGGATGGTAGAGCAGGCCTGCTCAAAGTCCAGCCCGGGGGCCAAATCAGGCCCTTCAGGCCATTCTGAGCTGGCTCACCCGCCCCTCCTTTCCCCTCCTTTGCCCCATTTTTTTAAAAAAAAATTCCGCCAACACTGTCACTGCCGTGAAGCTTGTGGAGTTGGGCAAGCCGGCCGGCCAGTGAGCAGAAGCTTGTGGGGCTGGGTGGGCGGGCAAGGGGGTGGGCCACCACCATCACGACTGCCGGGAAGCTTGTGGGGCTGGTGCGTGCACGGGGGTGGGCCACCGCCACCGGTATCACTGGGAACCTTGTGAAGCTAGGAGCCCACCTTCCTTCCTGTGGGTGGGGTTGCAACGGGTCAGTGGGTGGGGCTTATGGGTCAGTGGGTGGGGCTTGCAGTGGGGTGGCAGGGTCAGGGAGCAACCGGCCCCTGACACATTCTCAGCCACCAAATCTGGCCCTCCTTACAAAAATTTTGGGCACCCCTGTGGTAGAGGGTCTGGATGAAATGTCTTATGAGGAACGGCTTAGGGAACTGGGAATGTTTAGCCTTTCAAAAAGAAAGCTGAGGGGGGATATGATAGCTATGTTTAAATATTTGAAAGGATGTCATATTGAAGAGGGAACAGGTTTGTTTTCCATGGCTTCAGAGACTACGACTCGGGGCAATGGTTTCAAACTACAGGAAAAGA